>VWZF01006637.1:995133-1070265 GCA_013396755.1 Sclerurus mexicanus
CTGTGCCCACCCCGCTGGGGGCTGCGCGGGCCGGTGCGGAGCGCTGTCGTACCCCGCGCTTTGGGGGCCCAGCGCTGTGGGTACAGCCGAGGAAGCTTGGGAGACACAGAAGTTTGGGTTCCCCTTTTTCTCCCTTCTGAGCAATCCCATTAACAGGCTCAGGCCAGTAAGGTTGCACGTTTTATTTTTCAAACCTCAGTTTACGGTGTGCAGCCTGGGACCTCGGTAATCTCGATGAGCAGGATTAGTTTAGCTGAAGGGCAGTCAGAATGTTCTCGCTAACTGAAATTATGCATTTTAACCGTATGTTTTTCCACTGTGTTTATACAGTCAGTTTAGCTTTTTCTCT
This sequence comes from Sclerurus mexicanus, assembly GCA_013396755.1. Lineage (NCBI taxonomy): Eukaryota > Metazoa > Chordata > Aves > Passeriformes > Furnariidae > Sclerurus > Sclerurus mexicanus. The sequence continues at coordinate 995,483 of VWZF01006637.1, forward strand.
CTCAGTAGTTTGCCACTTGCTGTTTAAAAAAAAAAGTTTTCAGTGCAATAGTGGGAGTAAAAATATTAATGCATTAACTCAGATTAAACTGCAGATCCAGAAGCTGTGAAGACAGAAACTACGTATGTAATGTGACTTGAGTTCCAATTCAGTGATAGCGTATTTAATGTTGTATGAAGTATTATACACTTTAACAGATGACTTGAAGCTAATGACTGTTCTTGTTTTGAAAGGCATGAAGTGACACACTGTAGCAGAGCATATTATGTATGATTGTAGATTGCAGAGGAATGCTGGTGTGTTTGAGAAATTGTGGTCACAGGAAAACAGGAGAAAGTTGTGATCAGTCCCAAGGAATGGGTCACATGTAAATAAAAAGTTGTGGTCAGATGAATAGAAATCTGTTTGTGTATGTTTTGGAGGCAGGTGTGGGTGCCGCTTCTACTGTTTTCTGCGTATTACTGTGTGACGAAGTTGTTTAGCCTCTGAACAAGTTTCCTCTCTCTGTTAATGTTTACTTTCTTTTAAGATCTGTGAAGGAGATGGGCAATGTCATTGTTAAGCTAGTATTTCTAGTAATGCTTCATTGACATTTGCCATGCTGAATATTGTAGTAACTACTGCATGTGTAGTTCTTGATACTTGTTCAGCATGTTTGTCATATTCTTGTTTAAGTTCAACTTTTGTATTGTTCCCTTTCGTATCTTGATAGCAGTTTGCATAGCTTTATTTGTTAAAAACATTTAAAGTTTTTCACAGTTGTCTGGAGTTTGGATAGGTTTATGGAATAGTACTGGAAGGTGTTTATAACATTGTGGCACTTTCTGCTGTGAGTTGTGGGCTCTTACAGAGAGTCTGAGGTGCAAGCAGTCCTACAGTAGGATGTATGATACAGTCACAGGAAACGATCTGACTTCCTCACTTCTGGAAGCCATTTTTTTTGGTTCTAGTTTTAAAGGAAACAGCTGTCCTTTTTTTGTCAAATCTAAACTATTAAACAGGTATTTTAATTGCATACATTTGATCTGAACATGATTAGATTTGGCTAGAGTGATCAAAGGAATGGCATGTTCTTGCTGATTTGGAACAGCACCAGGTTTTTAAACCATGTTTGAACATAGGCTTTTTAAAACAAATTCCTACTACTTACAGTCTTACTTTTTTACTTGCAGTGTAACTAGACTCTCCTCATCACTACATCATGCACTGTAATTGATGAGTTTATCTTGCAGCTGATATGTATGCTTTCATGTCACTTAATAAATTTAACATATTGTGATAAAGCTATTGAAAACTCCCAGTCCAAAATGAATAGTTATGAGATGTATCATGGTTGTTAGATTTGATAGGTACTTTATGAAGATAACCTGCTTCTAATAATCTTTCCAGTGTGTGACATAGTAGAAAATTTTGTTCAGAGTTATTTATTATCATCTGCCACTTCTAAAATGATTTGTCTGTTCTGGTTCTTTTTTGTTTTGTCTTTGCATTAATATTGTTAAAATTCTACAAAGTGAATTTAGCCGATAGGTTTGCTGCTGATAGAAGCAGTAATGTAGTTCTCAATTCTGCTTGTTGCTCAGATGATTAACTCGAGCAAATCCTTTTTTAATTAATACTGTAAGGATTTAGACAGTTGTATGATCAAAAAATAGAGCCTTTGCATTATTAAAAGAGTTTTAGCTTTCAAACTAAATTTCAAGCTAATTTAGTTTTTTAAACATCTTTCTAATGCATATGTAAGCAGTATCTCTTAGATACAGAGAGATCAAAACAATATTAAATGATTCTTTGAACAGGCATGTAGATGACACAGCTAAAGAACTTTATTGGACTTCTTTTGGGAGGGAGGATACAGGTGGGGTTTGAATGCAGCAGAAAAGGAGACAGCCAGCTGTGGAATCTAGATATTATCCTCAGTTAGGAGCTAGGTCTTAATAAACCGTTATTGAAAATGGAACTTGAACTGGTCGCTGTTTTAAGCACTTTCATCTCATGGTTTTCTATTACTTGTGAGTTTTCTTAGAAGGTTACATTTATGTGGATGTCATGCAGTTTTAAGTCCAGTTACTTACAACAGTGGAGTCTGACTTTGCTGACTTTGATAATTTGTTAGAAGTGTTGAAATTACTGAGTTTCTTCCAGTGTTAAAGTTATGACACAAATATGTGGCAAACTTCCTTCCCCTAAGTTAGAGCTTTTAACTAAGAAAGAATAAGATGTATTGTTGGCTCTAAAGCATCTATACGTAGTTTTTGCTCTGTGTGACAAGTAATACCTGGTTATGCCATTTAATGCTGTAAGAATGGGAGCTGCTGAAAGAATCCATGGGTTTGAAATTATGTAGCTTGATGATGTTTGGGGATTAACTAATGTAACAGACTTACTTTTCTTAGGGATGTGGGGAATAGCAGTTACTATTGCACTTCAGACCCATGTCTGTTTGTTACTAGATGGTTTTTCTGTGTGGTATTCCCGCAGGTCAGCACTGACTACAGAAGCACACTAGGCATGAAAGCTATACACTATGACCAAGAAGTGATTTCATGGTTATGTCTGTGATATGCCAAACCTGTTTATACTGGCAGACATGCAAAAAAGGGCATTACTGAAAATTGTCTTTGTATTTTCACAATGTATTTCTGCTGCCCAGTTAGAAAATAGACACAGTGGATGGGATAGAAACTCTCAGGGCAAGTGTAAATTAAGCGGTATCTTTTGGAGTTTGAAATTACAGAGCATGAAACAGGTTTTGGTACAGGTGTCAGTTGTGTTCATATTATCTTAAGTAAGCTGGCATTTCTCCTTGAGAAATATACTACTTGCTCATTTTTCTGTTGTTTTTATTTCAGCGGGCTCTTAAGATCTGCTCTGTGCCAGAGAGTATTGTAATGCTGCTAACACTGCACTGAATTGCATGCGTCCTGCATAGAACTTTATAAACTCTTTTAACATGCTGATTAGACTTTTGTGATTGGACTTTTGATATTCTGTGCTACGTTTGTGGGAAGCTGGTGGTGCTCTCTTTAGTGAACTGGTGTAAGAATTTTGTCTTATCACAAAATGGAAAATAGGTTCAGTGTGCTAGATAGGTTGCCTGCTGTTTCTTATTACAGAATGAAAATATTCTTCAGTAAGCTGCATCTGATTTGGTTAGATAATTTCACTGCATAAAAAAACTTAAGATACAAGGGGAAAATATTTATAATTAGCAGAAATAATGGAGTTAAAAGGGAAAATAAGTTCTTCCCAAAAGTCCCTTGCAGCCTGAATTGTAGTCATGTATGATTGTTGTTTACACGGATCCAGTCAGGCAGTCTTAGCTTCTAGTAGGCTTGTAAATCTCTATGTTGACTCAGTTTTTTTTCTTGACTTTTAAATAACAGTAAAACCAAAATGAGTTTTAAAAAATACCACAAAAGATTAACTCTTTTCCAGCTCCCTGCACAGTTATAGGCACATTTGTGCTGATAGAAGAGGGGAAGGGAGAGGGCAGGTGGGGTTGGGGCAGACAAGGACTGTATCCTCCCCTGGCAGGATCAGCTTGGCCTGGGACAGGGTGTGCCGTCTGCTTGGCAGTTGTGTAATGGATTGCAGGTGCCTGTATATTTTAGGATATTTGTTGCTGTGGTGATTTGGAATAGTAGGGCTGGAAAAGAAGTAGTATTCAACTGGCCTCTACCTGAAAGAGCAGCACAGAATTATATTTGAATACTTTGGTCAGTTGAAGTGCTCTCCTGAGACTCACGGAAGAAAGCTTTTAATAACCTCCCCGTGCTGTTTTTTTTTGTTGTTTTTTTTTTTTTAACCAGATCTTTGTTTGAAACAGCTGCATTGCTTTTGTTTAGCTATTTATTGAGTTGTGTGTGCCTTTGGCGTACAGACATATTTTTGAATCTGTATAGTAATTTGCTGTATCTAGGAAAAATAATAGAATCCAATTTTGGATTTTTTTTCTTCTTTTATAAGATAACTCTACTTGCAGGCAAGTAGCCTTACAAAGATCTTAAAGTAAAAGTTAAAATGTTAGGATTTGAATAACTTTTGGACAAAGTAAACTTTAAATTATTTAATTACAGTAGAAGTGGTGTAGACTAGCTGAGGCAAGAGGTGGATTTGCCCTTTCTAAGAGCCTGTGTGTTTTGTGAAGACAGGCATTATTCATACATTTCTTCCTTTGGAGTCCTGTCTTGTTTGCCTTGAGTGACATACGTAACAGTTTAATCCCCTGAGTTAGTTCATTCTCGTTTAAGAATGATATGCTGATCTTTGAACATGTTTTAGAACTAATGACAAAAAATTAGGTGGGTAGCTTGTCCTTTTTAGGGAACCTCTGATGTCATTGAATAGCTGTACAAAATTAAACATGAGGATGCACTACAACAGTTAAACACACCTTAGAAAGATACAGGGCAGTTAATTTTGTTTATAATGTTGAAGTGATCGTTAGGATTCCTAATGCAACTGGAAGGAACAGTTAAAAAATGTGTGACTGGTAGCTGTTTGTTCTGTAACAGGAGTAATATTTCAAAAATTCTGTGGAATGTAGGGCAGTACGCAAGTTGGCAAAGGCTAAGAAAGAAAATGACATGCTGAAATACCTTATGATTTGGGCATCTAAGTCACTTGATGTACTACTATCGTTGAATGGTTTCTGAGTCCTTTGCATTCATGCTACTCTAGTGGTAAAAAGATGAGCCATATGAACCTACCAAAGAGCAAACCTTTGTACATAGACCATTTCCTGTAGGGATAGCCAAGTTTTTGAGTTTCCTGCTTTAGTTTTTGCATAAAATGGATTAAATAATTCTGACACTATAGCCTACAGGGAACTTAACAAACTCTGAACTTTCCAGGTTGGTTTATTTTCACGTCTTCCCAACATTAGTTTAGAAGGATGAAACTCTGTAGAGTTTTTTATCTGCTTTTAATTTGTATTCACTTAACTAAGATTTTAAAGGCTCTTTTGAAATAGAGAAACAATGCTCTTTAAAATGCATTTTGTCATACTTAGGCAGCTTGCACTCAAACATATGTTTTGTGCATGTGACTGGAGATTAGTCTGTAGCATTCTTGAGTTGCCAGTCCAAAGCTGAGCTGGTACTGAAACGGGTGATCCTTAATATTTCCTTCGATTTCTTTTAGAATTCCTGATCTTCACTTGCTGTGTCTGCTAGCTTTAAATTTTGAATCCATTAATTTTACGGTGGTTTTTATTCAATACTGTTATGTGAAAAGTGGGAGTTTAGATTTGTGCCTGTCAGTACCCCCAGGAAAGTCTAGAACCTGGTGTCTGACAGTCCATCAGTGTCTCATCAGGAGACCCTTCACCAACAGATTCACAGTGTTGGAGGGTACTTTTGGCTACCCTTTTAGCGGGTACTCAACAGAGTAAAGACCCCTCAGCAGGTCCTGCCAGGGCATTATCCCCTGCTGGCAACTGCAAGGACTCACTTTAACAGTTCATGGAGTGACACTATTAATACAGGTTGTGACAGGTTAATAAGGTTCCAGGGTTGTCGGTGATAGTGTCTACTGCAAAAATACGTTTTAAAGTAATCTACTGGTATGTATGTTATGCAAGCCCAAACTCTGATATGAAGCAATTTACTACTATGCTATGGGGTAAGTGCAAGCAAAATCTCTAGTCCTAAAAGCGGCATTTAACTCGTGTAGAGTATATTTCTCACCCAAAGCATCACTCTCAGGAGGAGAAGATGGGCTCAGCCTGTCAACTGATCCTGGCAGTTTTAGCAGAGGTCTTCTCCCACTTTCCCCCTATTCCCAACTTACTTATATACCATTTTGTTTATGTTTGGGTGGAGTGTGAGTGGCTCTAGTCATAAATACCTTTTATTTCTCATTGGTGTACCTAACTGGGGGGAGGGGGAATGGTAGTTGTGGCTTGACACCTGAGGAGAGGGTTCAACATGGTTGTTAGCTTCAGCAGCAGAATATCTTGACTCTCCCTTGTCAGACGCTGTATTGTCTCAGTACCACAATGTTTTCCCATTCTGCTGGGATTTGAATGGAGGGGGGCCATGTAGTCTCCACTTTGTTCCAAGCTCTGTTCTGTTCCGCTAAGCAGATTATCATTTTATTGGGGAGCATGTCGACCTCAGTCTGTCCAGGAAGTTGCAGCTGCTTTTTACCCTGTAATTTTGAATCTCCTCTAGATTTAACACTATCCACCATCCCACAAATATTGATTTGTATACTGTAGTATTTTTTTCAAAATGACGTATTTGAAAGTGATCTCTTATGTTTCTAGGAGACCATCATCTATTCAAATGCATTCTAAGCTTCATGTGATCATTTTAGTGTTTGAGAAGAAATGTACTGTATTCAGAAACAATTCACATCATGCACAGACCAGCTTTCTTCATCATGTAATACCTTGCAATTTTAGGACTAAAAAAAATGATTGAAAGTTCCACTATCTCCATCTTTCTGTACACTTTCCAAGGCACCCTTTTCAGTGCAGGATTAAGGTGACTAATGTTGTGTGCCTAAGCTCCCTTAATTGATTGTGCAGGTTTGGTTTGTTATGGAGTACTGTCAATAGATCCAAGTAACTACTCAGAGTGTTTTGTGTTGCCACTTAAGATGCAATAATGTTTCTTTCTTGGCTTCCAGCAGCTGGCCCGGAAGAGCACGGTCTTCTGTCTGCATGTACATGGATACAGAGGCTTGAGTTTAGACATCTGTATTGAGCCCCTTAGGAAGCTTAAGGAGAGGCTTTAAGAATTAAGGAGCATTCAGTAGAGACCATCTCCATTGTTATGGAAGTCTAAATATTTAAATTTATGCATCTTAATAGCTGATTTAATCCCCATCTGCCTCCCATGGCTTTTTGAAGATCATACAGGAAGCCTGTAGCAGAAGTAGGAATTTCTTGGTGACTCCAGTTCTCAGCTGGTGCCCAGACTGTCAACTGTTGTTTCTCTTTACCAGGTACCAGGAAAATGGGCATTGCTGTCTCTGAGTGACTCTGAATGTAGTACTTGTGGCAAAGTTCTGACACAGGCTGTTTTATTTTTAATGTAGAATGATGATTGTTGTGTTGAAAGTATGTCATTAAAGTTCATGTGCAAGTTCTCTATTTCAGTGCATTCTGATTTGTTCTGTTAATTTATATGTGATGGGTTTTCCAGCTCAGGTGTAGTATTTTGATTGTCAGCTGAAAACTTGTGGTATTAAATATTTGTGTTTGATTATGTTCACTTCAAATGAGGTAGCTCCAGAGACAACAGCTCTGAAGCACTTTAGATAACACAGACACCTTCCTGGCATTATTGATGGTTAACCTTCAAGATTCTGTATTGGCTACTGGTACTGCAGACTGACAATTTCGTAAGATTAATGGACCAGAGGAGTCACTCCTGTCAAGTGAAAGAGCACTCTTATTATGAGAGCAACTGATATGATTCTACTAAAGCTGGAAATGAACAAGGTTGTGTTTTTAAAAAACAAAAACCACAAACTGCAATATTACAACTCTTCAACTAGAGAAGAAAGTGTGTAATAAGATCAGTTAATGCTTCTATTTTTTCTTCTATGTGATAATTTTCTAATACAATGATAATAAGTAATTCACTATACTAAACCCCTGTGAGTGCACAGCAATGTCAGATCAGAACTGGCAATTCACCAGTTTAAATCACAGGTAGAATGAGTATATATAAAAAAGAAGGATCAGACTAGGAGTTGTACTCATGGGGAAGAAGATAAAAGTACAGAAGGCAAGTACAGTGCTTTTTCACACAAATGTGGTGTAGTTGAGTGCTTTCATGAGACTGATTTAGTGAAGAGCTTTTTGTGAGTGTATCCTTTTCCAAATAGTAGTTTAAGGGTACAGTAATGGTCCAGAATGTGCTTTTGCAAAGCAAGTCAGAATAACAATGAAGTGAAACTGTTCTTTAGACTGGATGATCTCTTTTCTAAACTATTGGATACAGAGTTAATGTTCCAGTTGGAAAGGCAGATAATGACAGATAAAAAAAAATTATTTTTATTTCATGTAATAGCTATGGAAATGACCATAGATGACATACATTATTCTCATCTAGTTTTAGTAAAAGGTTGGCAAACAGTTTAATGTAAATACCAACAGAAGCCATTATTCCTGAATGCTTTTCTTTCTAGAATAGAGAAATCAATAGCTTGTGTAGTAAGTACTGCAAACCTTACAGCAATTTTAGTGTCTCTGGAGACAGCAGTTTGCTCTAATGTACAACCAAAATGCAAACAATCATTCAAAAGTGCTAGCAGTGGAAATTCTTGATTTTATTAACTTTTGGTAACAATGCTACCACATTTAGTAGTTCATACAAAAGTATCTTTTAACGTTAGATCACTCCATAGTAGAAATTAGCTCATGCCTGGTTGTTACATTAAATATCTTAATGGGAATATATATTTTTTTGGTTAATAAAATAAAAAAGGTACTGGCTTCTGGTCCTGACTGAGATACCAGTTTCTTTGAAAATCAGCAAGTTTGACTTTTTGAAATTTTTTTTAAAAAACCACTTTTGAAACTTAAAAAAAATAGTTGATATGGCAGAGAAAACAGGTGCTTTTTTCACTTTAGATTCAGATTTTGTGTCATCTTTCCCTTAGGAAAAGTTGTTAACTACATTATTATTTTTCAGCAAAAGAAGGGTAGCTCTTTCATGTTTATCCCTGGGGTAAGGACAAATCTTTGGGAATTACTGTGAAGCAACTGATGTACTGCCCATCTCAGCTGCCCCCTCTGGTACCTTGATTTCCTTTACATATCTATGGCAAGAGGTCCAAGATTGTCTTGGCCTGGAAGAGTTAAATGTTCAAGCATGTGCTAAGCCATTATTCCATGTGCTGCCAGGACAAGTCCCATTCTTGGGCTGCCAGGTAACCTCATTATGGTCATGGAGATATAAAGAGTGGTGTCTTTTGCTGATGTAGAGTGCCTGCTGCAGTTGGGTTTGAGAGCTCCCACTGTGTCCCCAGAAGACAGATTTGAAGAGCTGGTGCCTTTCATATTCACTTATTGCTCGGCTCCTGATATAATCAGCAAATACTTGGTAGATTCCCAGGAAGCAGAAAGATGATGGGACAAGTGTTTGAGCCCAGAGGGTCCTGTTGAATTTTGCTGTGAGATTATTGACTGTTTGATTAAAACCAAATCAAGGTACAGGAAGAGAGTGACTTGACTGTGTGTTGTTTCTGAGAGTCAGTTTCTGTTCTTCATCAATATTTCCCTGGTTGCTGCTGTTGCTTCAGCAGAAAAGTGAACTAAGTGTGTGTTTGAGGCTTTTTATTTCAGTTCATTTCACAGTTATTAAAGCAGCAGAATTGGAAATCTAATTGACTGAAGGTTTTAAGTACACTTGAGCTTTGTTATGTTACAGGAATTACCTCTGTTTGCTTCTTTTTAAAATAAGAGATAATTGATGTGCTGGTTAGACTACTGTTAATTGCAGTGCTGAGGGAAGCTGATAATGTTACATCTAAAAGTGTTGACTGCTTTAAAAACATGGTGCCTTATATTTATGTCAAAGTAAATTATATTTACCATATTTGTACCCATAAATATACAGTATGATGCTGATTCTCTTCTTGTGTTTTGTAAGATTCTTTTCTAATGGGGCAGTGTCCTGCAGAGTGCTATAGTAAGTGATGTAAGTTTGTCAGCTTAAATTCTATTAATACAGTTTTTAATTTGCCAGTTAATTGATGCAATCCAAACACACTTTTACATTAATGTATATAGAATAGGCAGATAACTGTTTATAGTCTCATTTTTTATGTTGATTACTTGTGATCAACTGAGGTAACTTTTTGTGTTAATGTGTTGCCTCTTTTACATATACAGTGGGGTATTTTATTTTTCTTTTGTAGGATGTGTGCAATGTAATTAGTTTTTAACTGTAAACATTTTTAATTGGGGTTCTGAATAGAAACCACAGCATAATGTAGACAATTGTAGAGCTTCCTGTATCTCATGAAGAAAAATAGTGATATTCAGAGAGGTAGTAAAAAGTGTAATAACCATTGTTTTGTTTGACCTTATTTTTTTTTAATAATGTGTGCTCTTTGATATAAAGCCAGCATGGAAACAAACAAGGGACATTATGTTGTGTAGTTTTTTTCTTCTTTGTGCAAAATACATGGTGTTTGTGAATGTCACTCAGGTGAGCAGGTATAGTATTTCTTTGAGTCAGAATGATTCAGTTTGTCACTCCTGGCAAGAGAGAAATCAGTTGCCAGTAGATATGATGAGTTTTAGTTTGAAGGGACTTGAACTGTGACAAATCCTTCATATTAACTAATAGGAACAATTTGTTGTGATAAGAACCCTCCCAATTAACCGACAATTTATAACTGAAGAGGAACAGGGATTGACTTAAAGCTCAACAACTTCAACACTTCAAGTTAATGTAATTAAAATAAATGAGAGCTGCATTTGGCACTCATCATCTCATTTTAATTATGCAAAATATATATGTGTGCCTTGTTTTGTGCTCATTTGACTATGTTGTATGTTAACCAGGCATTTTGGATAATACTGTCTTTGTTTTTGAAGTAGAAGCACTGTCTTCAGAAAAACTTAAAAAACTCTCCAGAATTTCTTTCTCCTAGGTGATCTTAGGGCAGTGTTTAGTCTTTCCGTGTTTTTTTGTGAAATTAAAAAAAAAAGTTGAAAATTTCACGTCCACATTTCTCATTTAGCTATTTTGAGAAATATGTATGTCAAATCTTAATTAAAATATTTAACTATGAGTTTGTACAGTCACCTTAACCTGACTTTCTAGGAACTCTTGTTGGAAAAGTGTTTTTATGGAGAGAGAATATTTAATACTTGGTAAAACTTCGGTTTCATATTTTTGCTGCCACAGCTTGTCTGCTTCTCTCATCTGTTTTATGTTGTGACAGCACACATCTTTAAATCAGAGGAAAAATAGAGTGTTTAGTGTGGAAAGTGCACAGAAATAGGAAGCTGAAATAAAAGGGGAAGTGTACTTTCAAATTTGGCGGAACAGTATTTTCCATCAATTTGCATCCTATTCTTTGGAAAAACCTGTTGCATTATTTTTGATTTATTTAATTGTTTCCAGAGGCTTATAGCATGATAATGGAGTTAAAAAATGGAGAGACACCATATACAATGTAATTTTGTGTTTTGGACACAAAACTTCTCAGAAATCGTAGTTTTGAAATGCAAAGCCTCAGTATTATATTTTCCGTTTGGCCTGATTTCATTAGAGAACATGACTTCAGTGACTTATGCAGGTACGCATTTGCTGTCAGTTGAAGAAGGATCGCTGCTCCGTGGCAGCAGTGTGTGATCTCCTCGTGGACTGCACAGTCCTGCAGCACCTGGTTGTCATCCAGCCAGGCTGTGCCCCTGTGTCCCCCAACCTGCAGCCCCCATCCCGCTGGAGGTGTCTGTGGGTGGAGGGGGATGCTGTTGGTCTGTCAGGTAGGGGAAAGTGGAGGAACTCTCTGTGTGGACTGTAAGGCACACTGCTGAGGAGAACAGAGAGGCAACTTCATGCTATTGCCTTGGGTAATTTGTATAGGAATATAAGCCTTCCTGTGGAATTCTGGAAAGGAATTCCAGCAACTATGCAACTTCCAGCAACTTCTGCATTAGCTCTGCGTTCTGAAAGGACTACAAAACCCTTTTTTGCTCTGAGACAATACTGTTTTATTTCTCTACAATATTTTTATTTCTTTGCTGATATTGATATATGACACAGCATCTAAACTACTTCTTTTCTTCTTTCAGGCTGCTGAATCAGGAATAATAAAAGTGAAAACAATAGCTGCACGGAACACTGATATTTTGGCAGGTAATTATTTGCAACGCAATGGGAAAAATAAAACAGAGTTACAGATCAAAATGTTAAAAATGTCTTCAATGTGTCTAACAATATTACATGTCTTTTAGTATGTGCTATATCATGATGCTTTAATTTTGGGCACCTGGCAAAAAATCCACTAGCATAAAAGTTTTTTAATACTACTTCCATTTCATGTTTATGCTATGCTGAAGCTGAGGAAGGGCTCCATTTTCAGTTGATGGTCTACAAAAGTAATCATCCACTTAGAAAAAGAACGTGAAATACTTAGACCCCAAATTCTCTGTATTTTAGTCACTGTGTTCACCACAGGTGTTGTTGAGTGCTTTGTGTGGAGTTCTGCAGTATGATCCTGATCTATGTATTTAATATGAGAGTCCAGCCTTTGGAGAACTTACAACTGGTGGGCAAAAATCCATCTTAATCTGAGACAAGGTCATTCAATTTCAGATGTACCAGTGCCTTGAGGAACAGGAGTTATCTTGTGAGTTGCAGCTTTGTAAGTGCTTAAGGCAGTGACTCTGACTGTCTTCAGCTTTATAAAATAGTATGTAATTTGGTGACACTTACTTGTAAAGCCTTTGGCCAGATTTGAATGCCCCTGCATTAATACTTTGAGTGCCTTACCCCAAGGGTAGTCAAAATTCTTTAAAATGCTAGATTATTTGGAAGGTCCAATGAAGTAGATGTAAAACCATATCTTGTTTTGAGGTGTGTAAATTAGATACTGTTAAGGAGGCATTTTCTAGAATTATTTGAAGTAACAGTCCCACTCCTCAGTATTTCACTTTAATGCCTCTTTTTTATTTGTTTATTTTCTTTGTTTTTACTGCTGTCATGAATGCTGACATAAGTGGGAAAACTATGCCAGGTAAAGTCAGCTATATCAAACTACACAAATGAACAAGGGAAAGCTCTAGTTAGCCATTGGGGAAGCTGTCAACATTCTTTGGCATATTGCTATGTAAAGAAGTTCATATTTTAGAAAGCTAGTTTGTAGTCTTGCAAAAGTCTCTGTTTTTTAATCTTCATTTCAAAGTGATGAGATATGAAAGATCATTGAATTGAAGCATAGGTAGGCAGTCTTTGCTTTTTTTGAGGGAGCACTTTCTGGTAGTTGGTCAAATTTTAAAAGTACTTTTGCTTTGGAAAGTTTAGCTAGAATGTACTTAGTATTTATTTTGCTAATCAAAAATCTGCAACAGATTTGTTGCTATGAAGTTCAAAAAACCAACAGGTCCTAAAAGTTATTTTGATTAGCTAATCTTTGCCAATAGGATAAAAACTGTTCCTCTCTGTTCCGCAGTTTTGTACTGAGAAAATGTACTTTGCCTGCATTTTATCCTAACATTCCACATTTTGAGCATAATGTCATTAAACCGTCTTAATTCTTTATGGACTCTTGTAAATTTTTTGAGGTATCAATTGTAACCTAATCTTATAGATATGTTAATGTCAAGGTATTGTCTCTTATCTGCTATTAAAAAATATTTGAAGGAAGATAATATGTCTACTTTATAATGCTGTGTATACTCAGTAATAATAAAGCTGCAAAATGCTACTGTAATTGTGAAATCTAGTGAAGTAGATACTTCTTGACTGCTAGATGATTTAGGAACATCTACTAGACATTCTTGTAATACAAATAAATATTTTGATCAGGATATAATTTTTAAATATTTTGATGTAATTTCACTATAATAGATAAGAACAACTTTATCAGATTGTTTTGAATAAGCTGACCTGATGCTTTCTTGAAGCATTGTATTGTGTAGGATTATATTTTTTAGGAAAACAGATGCAGTCTTAAAATCCCTATTAGGATCTTAAAAATCTTTATTATTTCTGATGGGATATGTTTAACCTGCCAGGACTGCAAAGTCCTTGGATCTAACTTCTCCTTTCTCTTGGAAAAGTTAAGCTGAGCTGTTTCAAAGTCTTCATTCTTCACAGTCTGTACATGCTTTATAATTTATGAGGATTTGTGTAATTCCAAAGGAGGGGAAAACTTGTGCTTTAATTCACAGTAGATAAATGTGAGAAATTGTTTCCACATGGCTTTGAGAAGTGCAAAAACTTACATTTTAGAAGTTCTTCTAAAAAATCAGAATTATAATCTTGGTGATGGAATGAAAGAGTAAGTTTTACTTTCCCGAATCTTTTTTGTTATGGTTTAGTAAAATAGATTCCTATTTGAAAATATTCGACCATAAATTGGTAGCAAAATGGAGGCAGACCTGTCTGTAATAAAATTTTTATGTATTTTAAGACTAAATCTAATATGGTCACAGAGTTACATGATCACAGAATATTCTGAGTTGGAAGCTACCCACTAGGATCATCAAAGTCCAACTCCTGTCCCTGCGCAGGAGAGCCACAAGAATTACACCATGTGCCTGGTTGGTACCAAACCAGATCTACAAAACATTAATTTTTCATCTTCATAAAGTAAAAATACTTGTATGGATTCTGTTGTGAGATTATTGGTTTTAATAGATTATAGGAAAAATACTCAAGAATTTTAAACTTTTCTTTGTCTTGTCATTTATTAGGTCATGCAGTTTTTGCCTTTCAGAACTATATCTTGAGTCTCACGTTAGGAATAAATGTTTTGTGGTATCTCTTGAAAAGTTTTGCTTGCTTTTTTTCTGCTTGATGGTTAGAATTTAGTGACAGCTCAGAACTTTGTATGAGTGAAGCCTTCTATGCTCTTTTGGCTATATGTTGTAGGTGTTAATAGACTATAAAAGGAACTTAGACATCTAGCTCACATGTAGACACTGACAATTAATTAGATTACTAAATTAGATGTCTTGTTAGGGAAGAAACTTCTGGTTTTGATGAAGTACCAGTGTTGTTTTTGTTTTTTTTTAATTATTATTTGAATATCATTGGGTGTTTAATAAAAGAATGGTATTGGAGGATAAGGTTTATATTGCATATTTTAAATGCTGGTTTATTTGTTTCATGGTGAAGTTACAAAATCTCTTGAAATCAAAGCAGACTATTAAACAGACAGTGAACCTATGTGTTCATTCATATTTACACTGACACTTTCATTGTTTTTGATTAGGCATTTGGTGCAAGGTCAGGCTCTGTCAAGTGGTCATAGAGCCTATACTGGCTCTGAAGAGGCTGATGAAACTAGACTGTATATGTGTTGGTATCACCCTGTAAGAACTATTATCATATAGAAAGTTGGCAACTATAATTTATACTAGCCTACTCTTTTCACAGAAACTTCTGAGTCATGTTAGTTCGTATTTCAGTTGGAAAATATCACTGAAGTATATTTTTGTAGCTTTTATCGTGATATTTCAGGGTTTTTTTCCAAATTAGTTGCAGTGATACTTAATATCACACTTAATAGTATAAAGCATGTTTGCATTTTTATGTCATAACGTATTTTTTTGGTTTTTTGTGGTAAGCTTTGTGCTCTGAAAAGCGTGTGAAACTTTTCTTCTGTTACGCATAGACTAAAATACAGCATATAATATTCAGTGTAAGAACACACATTGAACTTTAAACTGTCAGGAAATTTTTAGTGTCTGAAATGGTGAAGAGCAGCTGAAATCTTAAAAGTTTTCACGAATCAACAACCACACCTGCAAACAGAAAACCACTCATCAGTCAGGGTCATGCTTTACTTTCATATTTTGAATGTTTTCATATTTTTTAGTTTTGTGAAGATTATGCCAGATTTCTTGAATTACTTTTATGGGGAAAATGTTTTAAAAATGTCAGTGTGGAATGTTGTATTTGTTATGAAGCTTTTTCTCCTTAACAAAAAAAAAAAAAAAGGAAAGAGAGAAGTTCCTATACCTGGTGCTTTCTCCTGGCAAACCTTCATTTTAAGAAGCTACCCTTTGACACTGAAACACTAATTGACAAATTCACAGCCAGGTGAACATACCCAGGATACAAACAGTCCAGTCTCTTTCTCCTCCTGTTTTGTCAGTGGCAGTTTGCTCTGCCCCTTTTTGCCACATGCTTGGGTTCCTTGCTCTGTGCCACACTGGTGCTTTTGCATTAGATGTTGAGGTGCAGCAGAGCAGAAGGAGAGTGCTACCAGCCTAAGCCTAGTCCCTCCTGCAAGGCCACAGAAAGCTCTGGGCTTGGTAGAACCTTATACTTTCTTTCTATCCAAAGGAACTCTTAAGTGGATGTTTTGAATTTGGAAAGAGGAAGTTACTTGAGTGTATAAGAGAGAAGGTCCTTGGGATTTGAACCTCATCCAGGGTAATTGTGGAAGTAAGCTGTGTCAGCCCAGTGTCTGTGTTCACTTTGCTTTTCCCTGTGGTGCAAGTGTAAATCCCAAATTTCCAAGACTAGAGATTACTTTTTGTTAATAGGTGTGATTAACAAATTTTGCATTGTGTTCTTCAGAGTATTAAACATTGACTGCTTCCAAAATCTCTTTTTGAAAGCATTGAAAGAGAACAGCTCAGAAGTAGTTCAGCCTTTTCTGATGGGTTGTGGAACAAAGGAACCAAAGATCACTCAGTTGTGTCTAGCAGCCATACAGAGGCTCATGTCCCATGAAGTTGTTTCAGAGGTAAGATGAATCTTTATATAAAAACATAAATATTTCAGAATGAGAAATACAGGTCTCAGATTGAAGGTGAATGGGTTGTTTTAGGAGGTTGTACATAATCTGCAAGATCTTTTACTCATATCTGTTTTTCAGTAACTTAAAAAAAAAGGTGATGAAACAGTAGTAACTTCTGGAAAGAATTTAATGAAAATTTAATCCATCTCATTATTTTGCATTCTTCCACTTTAGAAACTGATCATGTAATGGGTCTTTAGCATTATAAAATATACTGTGTGATAACATTATGTTTTTGTTGCATTTTACTTTTAAAAATAAAGTAAAATGAATGCACATTTCCTGCCGCTGTAAATGTCATGATATATTATGGTACTGCATACATAGTGTGTTAAGAAGCTGATGAAAATAATGCTATTAAAATATACCTTCATTTGTGCTTTGTGACAGTGATATTCTTACATATGTACACATGTTAATTGTTGGCAAGTAATTATTTCTTTGTAGGCTGCGGCAGGAAACATTATTAATATGCTTTGGCAATTGATGGAGAATAGTCTTGAAGAACTTAAATTGCTCCAGACAGTTCTTGTACTTTTAACAACCAATACAGTTGTGCATGATGAAGCATTGTCCAAGGTAAGAATTTGTTAGTGCCAGCTACAGTACTTCAAATCTCCAAGAGGGAAAACTGGGACATTTTCATATGAGGCATATGAAAATAATGAAAGAGAAGGGGACTTTCTTGGTTCTGTTGTATCTTTATGACTAGACTCTGAAACCAGGATTTCTTTTAGTTTCCTTTTCAGTCTGTTTTTGTAATTCCTTCACAATAATATATTTCTGACTTAATGGGAACTTGAAATAAAAACACTGGGCTAGTGCCTGTCATTCTCATCTGCTAAATTTGTCATATGTTTTCAAACTAAAATCAGAGCAAATAGCACAGCATAAGCTCTCACTAATAAATGTTAAAAGAAGCTGCCTTTCACGCTGCCTTAAATCTCTTTTGAAAGCAGTCCAGATATTGCTCTTTCAGTTATAACTGAAATAATGTTACTGTGTAATTTTAAACATGAACTATTTTGGATATTAAGTTTCAACTAAAACAAAAAATAAAGATTCCAGTCCATTGTAATTTAAATTATAACCTACTTTTCTTTGAAGAGGCAACATTTTTTTTATCCATATGTGAATTGTGAAGCTCTGCTTAAAGTAAGTTCCTCTTCTAGATTACATTCTAGAAAATTGGTTTGAGCCAGACATATATCACATATTCGTATTTCAGCTCAACTGATTTAAATTAAGAAAATTACTGATAAACCTTCTCGAAAAGCCCCTGAATACAGGCACTGCTGTTAGATTGACCTAGGGAACCGTGCAGTATCTTCTGAAAGTCCGGAGTTGTATGATTGTGTTGTAAGATTTCAAACTAACGTGGGAATAACATCTGAGCAGAGTTCACAAATCATATACATGAAAAAGAAGCAAAAGAAAATTCTGAGTCTTGTATGGCTTAGAGCAGGTAGTGCTGTAGCTGGGTGTGGTTGAGGTTCTTGCGAGTGTAAGAACACAGAAGGACAGAAGAACAAGAAATACAGGTTTCACTACACATATGGACGTTAATTTTCAAAATTCATAATAAAATACGTAAGTATTAAACTATGAGTTAGAGGTAATAATAAAATCCAATGGGAACAGTACTCAGGTCACTGCCAGCACAATGACATGTTAAAGTGTGTCAGAGAGGAATAATAGCAGTCAAAGCAACGTGATTGTGAAAGTATTGTGATTTAATGTAGGAGAATAATGGCATTTTAGTTTGGAATTGACTGACTTTTCTGTGATTAACCTTATAATTCTAATGTGCTTTTGACATTAATATTCTTACAAATTGTTCTGTGTGATGATTCTCATGTGATAATTCTCATGTGATGACTGTACTTTTCTTGGCACATGGTAATGCCTTCAGTTAATACTACTTTTAGATTACCTTTGGGGAGGATTACTAAAGAGCTTTTTGACTGGGGTAATCTGTAAGACTTATTCTAGTTCTTCAAATTCAAAATTATTAGATTATCTTTTTTCAGGCAACCTTTTGACAAACTAGCAGAAAGCTTTCCTCAATCAATGTTCTTGACTCTTAGCTAAAAGGTGCACTATATTGTTGTAAGGTGATTTTATTTTCCTATTATTTTTCCTTTCAGGCAATTGTACTTTGTTTTCGATTGCACTTCACAAAAGATAATATCACAAATAACACCGCAGCAGCCACGGTGCGGCAGGTAGTTACTGTTGTGTTTGAGAGAGTGGTTGCTGAAGATGAGCGATACAAAGGTGGGCATACTGCTTACTCAGCTTGCTTTTATCGTCCCACTTTTTTGACACACATCAAATGTTTTTCTTGCAGATAAAGAAGTAGTAAAATATCTGTAAATATTATAAAAAAGATCACAGACATTTTTAATTTTAACTGTCATTTACTTGTATTTAAAGGACATGAAGTAATCAGATGTTACGTCAGTCCAAGTCAGTACAGTAGTAGATAAAACCTAGATTTTTATTATTTTTCAAGCCATGAGAATGGGTCTTCAGGTTAGTACTGTGAAGGGATTTCAGGTGAGGGTGTCATTTAAAGCAAAGGTACCTTAGATTGCTGAGTGTGAAATACAGGGCAGTAATAGTTTTGAAGAGAACATTTATTAGAAAGCAACGCTTGGTGTTGATCTTTAGTAGCCAATTGAATGTTTGTTTCTGTAGACATGATAAGTTGCAGAAGAATTACCTGGCCATTCTCTTACAATCTTTTTGTAAGAACACTGATTGCTTACTTGATTTTCAACAGTTCCTTTGTTCACAAAACTTTGTTTTGTTTTTTGCACAGATACTATTAACCAGCCAATTGTAGTTCAAGGAAATAGTAACAGAAGATCTGTCAGTACACTGAAGCCATGTGCTAAGGATGCATATATGCTTTTTCAGGTAGTTGGGGAGCATATATTTGTATATTTGCAGTTAAAACTGGGTGCTTCTATATCTCTCTAAGAAACTTCCAAAATTTGCTATTGTCATGTCGAAAAGGTCCTTAACCAGAGCCTTGGGCTTTCTTATGCGTATTTACTGTAATTGGTGATATGCTGTATCACAGGGAGATGATTGGAAAATGAAGACAAAGTGGCCTTGAAAAATGTTTTACTACAAATCTTAAATAATAGCTAAGCATACATGTCTGCATTAAATTCAAGATTCTTATTTCTGTGAGGCAAACGCTGCTACTGTAATTCAGCCCTGTTTCTTGTGCTTGGTATTGTACACTAAAGGCAAGTATATAATGGAAAGTAGTTGTATTCATCAGACCAATAAAAATCTTCTTAACTTAGCAAATTCACTGGTTGTGAGATATTTTTGAGGGCAGGAGTGAACACAATTGCTACAGGGATACCAACAAAGTTTAAAATTCCTTTTAAGAGTTTTCTTTGCTTTATAATTTATGTAAAAGAAGTATTTGATGAAAAATTATTTTGAAATTGGAAAATTACTCATAAATGAGAGTGTGTGAATTTTGTTATAAACCCGGAAAACTTGAACTGTACAGAGAATGTAAATGTTACTGTGTTTCTTTCTAAGGATCTTTGTCAGTTAGTTAATGCTGATGCTCCCTACTGGCTTGTGGGTATGACAGAAATGACCCGGACATTTGGCCTGGAACTTCTTGAGTCGGTCCTCAATGACTTTCCACAAGTGTTTTTACAAGTGAGTAGTTTTTGGAGGGAAAATAGGAAGACTTTTATTCACATAATTAGTAAAACTTACACTTTATTAATTCCTCTTTAATTTAGCTTTAATACTACTTTTCAGAAGGACTTGTAGCTTCTACATTTATTTATTTTTTATTTTTTTTGATTTTTGGTAATAGAAAAGTTCTCTGGTTTTTGACCATGTTTTTCTATTCCCAAACACTTTTTTTGTGTTTGTGCAGTTGGTAGAGCATCTTTTATTCTGTTTCACTTTTTGTGTTGTGTTTATATCTCCTCCAAAGATGCATTCTCTTATCTTGCCTGACTTACAGCAACTCTGTAACTTTGGGGCATTGTTATTTCTACAAAAGCATTAACCTCACCCCACTTGTAAAGCAAGAATCATGACTGTGAATTGCCTGTATCTACTGCATATAAATGCACTATGATCCTACAGTAACATGTTTTAGCAGACAGTAGCTAAATTAAAGAATGAAATGTATAATAAATGGTGTATTAACAGCCTATTTCAACTTGCAAAATAGAAGAGAAGGGGCGTATAGTATGAACCTGACCATTGTCATTTCATCATGCATTGATAGTTTTACAGTGGTGTTTGCAGTTCTTCCTTTTCATTTCCTGTCTCTGTAATTTATACCAAGATTTATGTGACTTCAGACTGCTTGATCATAACAAAAATGTAAATGAGATACATAATCAGAGCTACTAATTAGCTCTCGTTGGGTAGCAGTTAGAGAATATCTACTTATAACTTGTTCTGTTTCCTTTTTCAGCATCAGGAATTCAGTTTTCTTCTTAAAGAAAGGGTATGCCCTCTTGTTATAAAGCTCTTTTCCCCAAATATCAAATTCAGGCAAGGTTCCAGCACATCATCTTCCCCAGCACCAGTGGAAAAACCATACTTCCCCATCTGTATGCGTTTGCTGAGAGTAGTTTCTGTTTTGATTAAACAGTTTTACAGTTTGCTGGTAAGAATATGCTAATTTTCTTATGCAGTTCTGTTTTTCTACGTATTTGCCAATACTGTGATCAGTAATAGTATTGATTAGTTTGTGGGAACTGTTGATGTATACTGAGGGAGGAAAAGTTTAAATATTCTTTTCCTCTTATGTGTATTTGTGTTTACATATATTCTAAATGTATGATTTTGTTAAACATGGACTTGTATGAATTTCATAGTAGATTAGCTGTTTTCTTTTCAGTATGTAACTGCCTTTCAGGTTTTGTGAACCTTTTGATCTTCTGTTGTTTGCCTGGCTTTAGATAATGATGATTAGTGTGCCTTGTTAATACTCTCTAAGAGGCTTTTGACTTGAGTTGCTATGCTAAAGCTGTTGACAGAAAGTGCGTAAAAAGACACGTTCAGCTGTTCTTACCTCTCAAATTTTAGATATTTGTTAGAAAATATATTCTTCTGTTTCATTTGCTTACTGTAGCAAATTTATTACCTTATTGCAATGCCTGTGAGGAATTTAACTCCTTCAGTGCAATAGCAGAGCTTGTACTTATCAAAAGTATTATTAGGTATGTTTTTTATATAATTTTGAGTAAATGCTTGTTGAGGGGATTTTTTTAGGTCCTGTACACAACTCCTAAGGTGAAAGAGAAGGTTTTTTTAGCAAATATTTTGTAGGAGACTTTTAATTTGATTCTATAAATTATATCTTTTAGGTAACAGAATGTGAAATCTTTCTGTCATTGCTGGTTAAGTTTCTGGATGCAGACAAACCACAGTGGCTAAGAGCTGTTGCAGTAGAATCTATTCACAGGCTTTGTGTGCAGCCTCAGCTATTAAGGTATTAAATATATTGAGTTTCACTTTTACATAAAACGTAAGAAATATTTTTATTTTCCTCTAATGGAAAATACTTCCTTAAACATTGCAAATATTGTAAAAATTATAGAAACTGAAATGTATTAAGCTCTTCATGATAATTTTTTAGAATGCATTATGCAATGCTTATTATCCAGGAATGGCTGAATTACAGTTATTTCAGGTATTCTAAACCCTCACTGTCTTACCAGTGTCAAAAGACCTTTTACCTAAAATTAGATATTAGTGTCTACTTAAATATTTGCCTTTAAAATGTGTGTTTAGTCTACAATATGGAGTGTGTGTGTGGGGTGAAGTTTCTGTTAAAAATATGCTTTTAGTCTTCAATTTGTCAAATACTTTCTGTTTCATAATATTCTTTCCAGGTCCTTTTGTCAATCATATGACATGAAGCAACATTCCACTAAAGTTTTCCGTGATATTGTGAATGCTTTGGGTTCCTTCATCCAGTCACTATTTCTTGTACCAAGCACAGGGAACACATCAGCAACACCAAACCAAACTGGTAAAGCCTTGTCCTTAATATCAGTTTATTTTTCCATCATTTTCCAATAATAATAAGTTCTGATTTGATTCAGTATATGCATCTGACATTGTACAGCTCTGTACTTCTATGTGCATTGAGGTGGAAAGCTACCTTGAGACAAACTAATGTTTTCAGGTCTGGTACAACAGGGGATTTTATCTGCCTGTATTGTGGGGAAGACATAGCTCCTAGCTGGCAGAACAGTGCTCCTGCATTAGTTCCTATTTCTATGGCAGCCAAGCCCCTTCTTTTGCAACTTTTCTGAGGGAAATTCTGATGGAGTTGTTTCTAATTTCTGACTATAAAAAAAAGTAGTTTGATTTTTGTCTCCTTCTACAAGGATGTCATTTATGAGTGCAATTGAAGTAGTAAGACAGTGTGTGTTCCTGGGAGTCAGTACTAATTCTGGATGTTTGGGGTCAAAAGTGGACCAAGAAAGCCAAGAGGTAGAATGAAAGATGTGTATTTTACAGATGATCTTTGCTTTTTTTGTAAGCTGAAAACAGACACTTACTGAAACTAGATTTGATTGTATTTTCTTGAAGCCAGGGTTTTGGCATTTCACTAGGTATATTTTTATTTTAATAAGAAGAAATGAGCCTCTTGTTAATACCTTTGCAGATGTTTTATGTCCACGTTAGGGCTCTCGTGGTTCTGAAAACCACAGTAGTCGTCAGCAATAAATAGCATAAAAATAATTTCTTGCTCTAAAAAACAGATTATCAAAGTGTAGTTATTATCTATCTTATCTAGTATTAAATTAAGAAACATCAAAAAGTTTGGTTTTAGACTCACACCTTTCAGGGTTCGTTCATGAAGCTGGAATTTCATGTTGGAGTTAGCAGTGATAGCATGAGGAAATTGGTGTCAGTATCTGTTATTCAATAGCTGTCTGTACAGCAACTGATAGATGACTTCTATTAGTATTATTTCTGGATTTGCTTAATTCACTGAAGCTAAATTAGAAAAGCACTTTTCATCATGTAGCACTCAAATATCACAAGCCATTCTAACATACTCATTCTGAAAACCTAAATTTTGCCACATATGAAACAGCACTGCAGTAGGGTCATACCCCTAGAGCTGTTGCTGTTTTTCTAGGTTATTGTTTCAGTTTTTCTCCTTTACCTTTTCACTTTTTCTTCTGCATGAGTGTTTCTCATGTCACTTTCTCATGCATTTGTCTTTTGCCTTTTTTCCTCCTGTGGTCAGATATGCGAAGAGCAGATCAATGCAACATAGTTTTTGAACTGCATCTTCTGATTATAACAATAATCCTGTCAATAGCAGGTTGTCTTATAGAACCATATAATGGCTTAGATTGGAAGAAACCTTTAAGATGATATAGTTTGAAACCCTCTGCCATGGGCAAGGACACCTTCCACTAGACCAGGTTGCTCAAAGCCTTATCCAACCAGGCCTTGGACACTTAAAAACTTAACATAGCTAGCTTTTGAGCCTCAGTTTTGCAACAAGGAAGCTGGTTCATAGAAGTTGAAAGCTTCATCTACTGAAGTTTTGTGTCTCTTTTATTATACTGGTGCAATGCTCATCAACCACTTTAATGAGTTATGTAGGTATGAAAATAGTTATGTGTGTCTGACTGCTCAGTGACATCACAGAAAATGACACCAATATAACTGTGTGTTAGTGGCAACATTTGTTTAACCACTTCTGTTTAGCAGCATGATTTTTTTTTTCAATCTGTTAAGTTTTGTGGTGTGTATGCATAACCTTCTGCGTGTTCATATTGCCTAAATTAATAGTTTAGTGCCTCTCTACATATTAAAAGCAAGCACAGCAAGATGGTGGTTACACCAATGTATACAACCACTGTGAGTTACCTTCTTGCGACCTCTGCCCTCTCTCCCTGTTGTACGTACAGAAAGAATCTAAACTTGTGGGACCAACTCCTAGGGGATATAGGTGTCCTGTATGTAGGGAGTGTATACAATAGAGAATTCTTTTTCCTTTCATCTTTTTTTTTTTTTTGGCTTCTTTAGTTGGAATAAAAATTTGTTCCTTCCTGACCTATTGGTTGGCACTTTGTCAGCTCTTCCCTGATGTGTTTTGTTTTATTCTACCTTGGCATGGAACCGATTCAAATGTTGCCATTCTCTTCAACTGTCTTCTTGTTGCTTTTGTGTTTCTGAAATCTTGAAAGTTTTTTCTTGAATAATTAACATCTTTTTCTGATTATAGAGTTTTAGGTGCAACTATTGAAATAATCCTTGAATTTCAAATATCTATCTGACTCTTCACTAAAATATATATTGTTTTATCAACACTGTGTAAGTTTGATTCATTCACAGAAAGTTATAATGTTGCTATACCTTTCACAGAAACATTTTATTCCAACTGAAAGTTAGGCAGAAATCAGTGAGCTGCACATATGATTGTGTTTTAGACAGCAGAGGGAGCTCAGAAATAGGTTTTTGTGTTGGTGGTGGTTTTCGTTATTGAACACGGTGTCTTCAGATTAATCTGGTGTCTCAAAATTTAAATGTAGAGTGAGGGTGTTTGCTGATCACTGAAATGAGAGTGGTTAAATTTATCACTCGTTTTTCTGAACAGGAAGCAATGCATCAGGGAATACCGGCTCAACGCAAACTAACCCAGGAGTGCTAGGAATGGGAGGAGGTGCAACTGTATTACCTGCCTTTGAGTACAGGGGCACTTGGATACCCATCCTGAATGTAACAGTACAAGGCAGTGCTAAAGCTACATAGTAAGTATCTCTGTCTTTTTGAAAATGTATGTAACAAATATTTTTATTTTGAACTTGATGATTTAAGGAGTTTTTTACTAGTGAGTATTGAGGTTTTTGTTTCTCTGGCATCGAGGTATATTAATAATTTTCTTTTTGTTGGTACCATACGGTGTTCTGATTTTTTTTTTGCTGTTTTGTCTGACTGCCTTGAATTCTGATTCAAATGTCCCCTATAGTTTTAGCACCTGTTGAATTTTTTTTCTTACCATGCTGTTTCTGTAGTAACTCTTCACTTTTAGGCCTCATTATAGTATGTAACAATTTTGGAATATCTGTTGCTGCGTAATAGCTTTCTTACACCAGCTTTGCTGTATTTAAAGTTTTTATTGAGTAGGATTTTGTGGCAGATATTGGCCAGGTTATCATTTCAAACAATATATTGACCTATATACCAAGGTTAGACTCTGAGTTCTTCTTGGAATGAGTAATTATTTTGTCATGACCTTGTATAATGTAGATGGTATTCTCAGTTTAAAGCTATGAATACGGTGTTACTTTTGAAATTGTGCAAGTTTTTTCATGTTAGTCATGATCACAGAGGGTGAATTTCTTCCAAACTAGAACTTATTTGTACAGTCATGAAATTTTGACATACTACAATTCCATGAAATCTGCAAGTAGCTTGAATCTCAGTTTTTTTTAGGGTAGAAACTTCTTCATCTGCCTTTGAGATGCAGGAGGAAAAATTCATCCTCAGATTTCAATAGTTAACATTTATGTGTTGACTTGACTTTTTTTCCAGCAGTGGCCATGAATATTTTTAGGTTGTCTGTTCTTAGGAAATGCAAATTTTTAATTTGTTCAGCTACTACAGCCTCCTGCTTTTCTTCCTTATCTTTTTTCTTACTTTCTGTTCTTAGCTGGCTCAAGAACCTTGCAGCCGCCATCATAGTCTCCTATCCTGCTCTCAACTTGCTTGTGTTTTACCTTTGGATACCTCAAGTGACTACATGATTTCCTCTGCATAATTTTTGCATTTTTTAATTCTGTATAAGATTATGGATTTGTCCCAAGCATATTTGGTCAGCAATTTTTTCCTCTATCTTGTACTTTTTGTCTGTAGTCCCTGCATGTAAGATTACTTGATGTAACTGTAGATTTGGGTCACATCCTAGAAGTAATTCTCTTCTGCTGCCATTAGATTTTCATACAATAGCCACATCTTATACTTTTACGCAATGTCTGTTCACTAGACCACTATGCCTTGTCTTGCTCTTGACATGAGGAAGTAGGTCTTTTTAAGAGAACTAGCCAGACTATTTAAGATTTTTTGTGGCCATTGCCATGTAACTGTAGCAACTCGTCATTTATTCAGTCCTTAACATTTCCTGTCTTTGGAAGTAAGAGGATGTGACCTCTACCTCAAATACTTAAAACTATAAAACCCATTAATAATTTCAGTTAGAGCTGTATACACATTCATACTTACTTGTATGTAAAGAGTGAAATGCTGACCATTTGATTTACCTGTGTGCCTGTGCACCCAGATATCTGAGGCAGCTATCTTCAGGAAATTAGAGATAATAACTGAAGTGTTGCATGTTTGAGAGAAGGAAAAATGCTTTGTGCAGACAAGAGTGGTGGCGCCACAGTGTAAAAGTGTCTTTGGTATATTTTAGGTGGAATATCTAGCTTTTTTAAGAGTAGTTTGTAGAGTAAATAATGAAGTAGTGGTTGTTGGGAAGGCAGGTAGTTTTTGTAATGGACTGTCTACTTGTATAGGTGGTGCTGCTGTGTCAGCTACAGTCTTTTCCTGTTGCATTTGTAACTTAGCAGTTCTTTTTGTGCTTTTAAGGTAAAAGACAAAACATGGCAGTGAGGCTGCAGTTCCAGCATAGCAATGTTTTAATTACTTGCTTTTCAGCAGTGAATCATGCAGACATTTCCTCTTTGTACAAATAAAATAACTTCCATTGTTTGGCTCTGCTGTAGGTGCTGAATATTTGGCTATATAATATCTAGGTATTACAGGCTTTTCCAGTCATATGACTCAAAAATGATAATGGAACATCTGACTTGTTCTCAATTTCATATAGCTGTGTTCACACTGTCATGACTTTCTGATGTATTTCCTCTGTTGTTCCTTTGTACTTGTATTCTTCTGAATAGGTTCTGTTGCAGTGGCTTTAAGTAAAATAAAAAGTAAAGTTATTCATTCAGTGATGCTTGCCTATATGTGTTAATTTTTAGAAATATTTATTCGTAGATCTCTACTCAGAGTTTGTACCCTTTTCAATTACTGTTTTAGTTAGTGACTCATTTACTCTTTTACTTAATGACAATCTTAAAGGTTCTTTTTTCTTGAGTTACTATAAATCTTGACGGATGGTATTCGGGGCCTGTTTGTATTTAGCATCCGTCTGGAATCTTGTTTTTTATTACTGTTTTTAAAAACAGTGGTATTGCTACACACTTACTTGTCATGTTTCCAATTTTTTAGTTTAGAAATGCTGGACAAAGTAGAGCCACCTACAATCCCTGAAGGCTATGCCATGTCAGTGGCATTTCACTGTTTACTGGATCTTGTCCGTGGTATCACTACCATGATTGAAGGAGAGCTGGGAGAGGCAGAAACAGTCACTCCAACCGCAACAGAGACAACTTCGTTACCAGCACAGCCTTCAGAGCAGCAAGATTTGCAATCTGTTTCTGACCAATCAGAGAAAGAACTAGGTATTTGAAAATGCAAACACTATATAAAATACAACATTTTTTACAGAAAGGGGGATTTAAAAAAGTTCATGCTTTGTTGCTTAAATTTATTGTTTCTTATTTATATATAAAAACTTACAATGAAGTGCTTGTTTTGGGTTTTTTTTTTGTAATGGAACAGCAGTAGCCTATTAAAAAAGAAATTGACTTTTATGTTCTGCTTTGGTCCTAAAACACCTTAGCCATAGACTGCTTATGGTCTATTAGTACTGTTTTACGGGTAGGTAGGGTGGGATGTGAGAGAGAGATAACAGGCATTCTATTTGACAGAACTACTATTCTGCCTTCCTGTGCCCTTAATTTCTCCTTAACACTGAGATCCAAGGTCACAGGAGGCAACCTGACTGACAGCAATGGGGCATGTATGTCCACATTAAAAGAAAAATGTATTTCTAGTAACAAGATAAAAAGAGGAATGAATGTTTTAATGGAGAGATTAGAAGTAAGATTGAAGTATTTAGGGAAGAACTTCTTTAAAAGCAGAACTAATACAAACTGAAAATTCTATTTGTGCAACATGTGAGGAGTCTGTGTAGGGGTCAGTATGCACAGAAAGATTGTGTTTGAAGAATAAGTTTGGCTTGTGCCTCAGGAAGCCAAGACTGTTGAGCTGAAGTTTGAGCCGAGGCACTGGGGCTGCCGAAGGGAGGGGAGAGGGAAAGGGGCTTGTCCCTCTGCCTCGGGCATGGGGAGCTGTCCATGGTGCTGCAGCAATGCCGCATCAGCCCAGGACCTGTCATGGCTGGGTGGAGAGGGAGGGGTGGAAACGGTATGGGCAGCTACCTGTCTGCTAGACCAATATTTTTTCCCTTCTTAAATAAAAAAAAAAAAATTATGGAGAATTATAAGTACCAGGGGAGAGTATTTTTCCTTCACTGAAAAATTTCAGGGAGTTTCGTCTCCCACGTTTTTGCACTTCTAAAAATTTATTTTTATAGACAAAGATTGAAAATGGTTATATATAGCTTCATAAGCTGTTTGGGGTTTTTTAGGGTTTTTTTGGTGCAGTTTAGAATAAGCAGCACCTTGACATTTCTTACTTTAGGAATGTTGTTTTAAATGCAACCATAGAAATGATACTGGTGTGAATATGTTTCTGCATATACATGTACGTGTCTGTGTAGACATATATATAAAAACACACATTAAAAGATACACTAGCAAGCAAACATTTTGTTTGTGATATAATTGAAAGTTATTAAGGGAACTACTGTGTTTCTGCTATAAAAAAGTTTATGTATTTCTTTTAAGTTAGCAGAGCTGTCTGGGAAGAAATGGTGAATGCTTGTTGGTGTGGTCTTCTGGCTGCTTTATCCCTCCTACTTGATGCAAGGTATCTCGTCATTTCTCTTGATTTTTCTAGGATGACATTCCAAGCTATATTTTGAACTGACTTTTGATACTGGTCAAGCTGACAGTTGTCAGTGTGAGTGCTGTTCATGGCACCTGAGCAGTCAGGTTTGTGGCTTAAACTGAGTGAGTAAATGGTACAGAAGTCTCCAGAAGTCTCGAATTGGCCTTTAATGTATTTCAACATAGAACAATTAATTGCGTTTTCAAAGGCTTGCGTTTAAACAATTTAAATTATCTTTATTTCTTTTTACTTTGACTGAATGTTTCAACACTTTGAAGCGATTCCATGTCCTGATTGCTGTAGATAAGAGATTAAGTAATGTCTTGGTACTTGTTGGTACTGTCTAATCTTTAAAGTGGAAAAGCTCTTTACTAGGTAATAACTATGGTAAATTAATTGTCTCCTTCAAACAGCCTTTTGTTATGAAACGCCTTTTTTCTGGAATTAGTTTTAAATACCTCCTCACAGTCTCCTTTACCAAGTCACTGAGAACTAAAGTCCAATTTTACAGGAAATTGTTCTGAAGAGTTTTGTTGATTGGTTATGCTTGCTCTTCAGTATTTATAGTATTAACAGGCTTAAAATGTATGTTCTCATGGCTTTCGGTTTTGGTTAGCTGCCTGCTTCTGTGCTCTGGATTAATTCTTGCTGAACAATGTGTACTCTTTCAGCACTGATGAAGCTGCCACTGAAAATATTCTAAAAGCAGAATTGACCATGGCTGCACTATGTGGAAGACTGGGTCTTGTTACGTCAAGAGATGCCTTTATAACTGCCATTTGCAAAGGATCCTTGCCTCCTCACTATGCCCTTACTGTTTTAAATAGCACAACTGCAGCTCTGTCCAGCAAATGTAAATATATAAATTTCCTTTAATTGTGTTTCCATGTACTGTCCTCTAAAACCAAATTTTTTGAGTGTGTGATTCCAGAGGTAGGCAACTGTACTATTTGGCTATGTTAAAGTATACTAAATTGCTCAGACAGGACCTCCATCACCTGGTTAGTCTTGCAGCCTCTGCTGATATCATTCTAGTCAACTTAAAACTTCCTGAATGCTTAGCATATGTCAGAATTCTAAGGATCTGTCTATCATCCTAAAGATTTGCTAGGATATGTAATTAAGGTATTCAAAATCTGAGGTCTCTGGGCAACTTGGATACTAAAGCTTGGATGAGAACATCCTGCATTTATGGTGTGCTACAGTCTTTTCTACAGTTGTCTGTGATGTTAGTACTTACTGCATAAGTGGAAGATCAATGTTCTGGGCTTTATTCAGCTCACAAAAAGTTGAATTGATGCTTCCCACATCTTGAGAGAATGTTGTAGTTCATGAGATATGGCAGCTGAGGATGTACTCTGTTTCTAATTTTGAAAATTAATTACTATTTACTGAAACTACCTGAAAAATATACAGGTGGATCTAACATTAGACTTCTTAATATAGAACAAAAATACTTCATTCTGGGAATAAGGACCAGCACCTTTACTTCAGTCCAATCCATGAGCTAAGTGGATTGGATTGAATTGTAAGTCTGTGAAGAGGTACTCATGACTGAACTACACAAATATCTATTGGAAACAAAGGAGAGAATATATATAGGTTGCCCTTCTTTTTACAGGTGAGTTATAAAATGGATGTCATGAAGTCCTTTGTTGGAAAAACATCATGACATAGCATTTATGACACCCTCATTTTCTCAGTGCACTAGTAAAATGGTAGCACACAGTGATGCCATTTACTCATGGTCACCACTAATAGCTGAGTTGAGTATAATGCTCATATCTTAAGCATAAATATTTCAGTCTCAACATAAAATATATTAATGTATTACAAGCAATGTCTAAGAGACAGGGAGTGATTGCTGGCCTTTTAACTCTGTAAGGCAATGACATGACAATCTAAATATAGCTCAAGGTCTCAAAGTGAGCTACCTTAAAACTAACACTGTGAAAAAAATTCTCTGGGGTGTATTAGAAGATGATTATTACTACAAGTAGTACAGGATTTGAAATTTAGTTGTTTTTTTTTTCTTTTCGATTTTCCTCTAGCATATTCCATTCAGGGACAGAATGTTCAAATGATTAGTCCCTCAAGTGAGTCTCATCAGCAGGTTGTAGCAGTAGGGCAACCCTTAGCTCTTCAGCCACAGGGAACAGTAATGGTAAGTACATCTTGTAAGTGATCTTCTCCTGTTTAACTATGTCTTTCTGCATTTCAATGTGTCTCAAAAATAGGCTACAGATAAACAGCATTCTTAGGAATAGTGGTCATCTGAACTATTTATCCTAAGGTTTTAATTTGGGACAACCCTGGACACCAAAGTTCTTTAACTGTAAATAAATCTTACTCTTGGTTTTTTTCTGGCTTTTAGCTCAGAAGTTCCCATTCATTCTGTTTGGAAAACTCCAGTTCTCAGCTCTGTTATGTGCCTGTGTGGGAAGGTTCACTTAGATGGGTTTTTTTAAGATAGTTTGATTTTGTGGGGATGATGCAATTAAGCTGAAGCACTCGAACTTGGGCTTTTGTTAATAATGTGAAAGTGGGAGGAGAGGGCAGTGATCGAATCATAGAATGGCTTGATTTGGAAGGGACCGTAAAGATAATCTTCTACCAACCCCCCTGCCCTGGGCAGGGACAGCTTCCACTAGACCAGGCTGCTCAGAGCCCCATCCCCATCCAACCTGGCCTTGAACACTTGCAGAGGTGGGGCATCCACAGCTTCCCAGGGCAGCATGTTCCACTGTCTCACAACCCCCACAGTAAAGATTTTTTTCCTAATATCTAATCTAAACCTACATTCTTTCAATTTGAACCCATTCCTTCTTTTCCTCTCACTGCATGCCCTTGTAAATAGTCTTGCCCCATCTCTGCTGTAAGTTCCCTTCCGCTACTGGGAAGCTGCAACTACGTCACCCCAAAGCCTTGTCTTTTCCAGGCTAAAGAATCCCAGTTCTCTAAGCCTTTCCTCATAGGAGAGGCTCTCCATCCTTCTGATCATCTTCGTGGCTGTCCTTTGGACTCAGTCCAACAGATCAATGTCCTTCCTATGCTGGGGACTCCAGAGCTGGAGGCAGTACTCCAATACTCTTATTCAACCCCACCAAGATAAGAGGAGATACTGAACTACTTCTCTAAAAAAGATACACTGTTCCAGTGCAAACAAAATGTAATCTTTAAGCTACTTAGTCAAAATTGGAAGGTTGCTAGAAACACTGTAATTGTGGAATGATAAAAATCATGTGGTTGTTTGGTTGGTTGTTTTTGTGGGTTTTTTTTTTCCTAGTTGACTTCAAAAAATATCCAGTGTATGAGGACATTACTCAACTTAGCTCACTTCCATGGAGCTGTTCTTGGTACATCGTGGCAACTTGTCCTGGCTACTCTTCAGGTACAGCAAGAAATATTTGTGCCTGGCTTTTATGCAAATTTTTATTTGGTTCTGAGTTACTCTGTGAGCAATAGAAGAAGCTTTGATTCTTCTCACAGTGTTCTTTGAATTGCCTTGAGTAAGTACTGTAGCATTTCCCTTTAATTCTGTTTGGCTGGAAGGTGTCTGGCTATCTCGGTACAATGTTAGTTTCCTCTTTGCCTGAAAAGGATTTTCTGCTGAAAATGATCCTTTTCTATTTCAGCATCTTGTGTGGATTCTGGGACTGAAGCCTAGTGTTGGGGGTGCATTAAAACCTGGAAGAGCTGTGGAAGGGCCCAGTACAGTAAGCACGATTGTTCGTTTTTCAGTTTATGGTTATACAGTATTTTCTGTTGCAATCTGTAAGACATATTTCTGTATCTTTTTCAAGGTTCTGACTACAGCAGTTATGACTGATCTGCCATCTATATCCAGCATGATTTCAAAGCTTTTTGAAAACTCACAGTAAGAAACCTTATTTTATAATTAAAATAATGTGTGTATATCAAACAGTGTTTTGATAGCTGTTATTTTTCAGGTACCTTGATGATGTGTCTTTACATCACTTAATAAATGCCCTTTGCTCCTTGTCTCTGGAAGCCATGGATATGGCCTATGGAAACAATAAGGTATAGAAAGAGTTCTTTACTTTCTTTTTAGATGTTTTTGTGAAGCAGGCAGAAGACTTGTACGTTTTATCGTTTAAGCTAACTAATACTAAGAACAGTAATACCTTTGATGCTCTAGATAAAAAAAAATTATGAACCAGAGAATGTCTTGTCTGTGATATTTCATATGGTTACTAAATTATTGAAAGATTCTCATTGCATTCCTGTGCCTTTTGTTAACTAAGGAATGTTGCATATTTCCATTAATGAGATTGTGGGTGGATAAAACTTTAAAAAGTCCTTGTAATTTCAGAGTAGCACGGTGTGTTCTGTGAGGTGCTCATTTTCGTTTCAATTTTCTCTTACAATGTACTTCAGAGAAGGTCTGACAATTTAGATGTTAAAAAAATCTGATAATACTTATTGAGAAAACTGTAGTGTTCATGTCAGCCTCAGTAAACAACTTTTAGCCCAGAAGGGTTAAAGAGCAGGTGATTGAATATGATTGAATATATATTCTTCTAGTCATAATTGTATGCCAGAGGAGAGTTTCTGAAAGTAGGTTTTTCGTTCATCTGTTACACTACAGGTAATGAAGACAGAAAACGTGCTATAATATTTGACAATGACGACAACAGAGAATGAATTAAAATAAGCAAGGTTTCTGTTTAAAGTCAGGTGAAAATTAGGTAGTAATTCCAGCACAACAGTCTTTTTGACTATATGTTGATTTTGAAAAAAAATAAAATTAAAAGAAGCTTATCACAAATATTTGCATATGTATTTGATGAATGCGAAATTTATTTATTCCTGCAGGGCATTTATGAAGCCAAAGGAAGATAAAGAATTAGGGGATTATTAAATGAAATATTCTATATTGTTTATTCATATATAATTTTAACTTTAAAAGTTGTAATGGGAAAAAAGGCTATTTTGCTAGTAAAATATTTTATAAAGCTTATTGGAGGGAGGACTATGCAAACCCAAGAATTGTTAAAGGAATATCAGTGCACAGTATCCAGTACTTTGGAGAAAACAATGTGAAAAATCACAGAAGTTCTTCAGGGTGTGCTGCTGTCCCCTTGTGGCAGCTCCTCCAATGCTTCCCAGCGCTCATAGCCTGCAGAGCGCTATGCTTGGAGACGAGCTGCACCTAATTCATGAGTTATCATGTAGGAAAAGGCTCTGACATTGTCTCAGTTACCTCAAAGTCATGTGTTCTAATTCCATTTTATTAAGGAACCATCACTTTTTGCTGTTGCGAAATTACTGGAAACAGGACTGGTTAACATGCGCAGGATTGAGATTCTTTGGAGACCTCTGACTGGTCATCTTCTGGAGGTAACTGATGGCTTTTTTTTTTATAGAATGCATTATGATTTGAATTTAGAAGTGAATTTATCTATTTAAATTCCAGTATTTAATATCTCTTACTAACTTTGTCTTTATAGTGCCATCAGTCTTTATGTGTTTTTGTTATACTTCATGTATGTGTTGTAATTAAGGTAACACAAACAGGTTTTACTGTTTCACCCAGTATGAGTATCTACAAAGATTTTGAGACAGATTGAAGCCATGATATTTACTAACAAAGAGTTGGGTTTTTTTTTAAAACATTTAAGCTAACATTTGACTGCTTTCGTTAAAAGAATACTGTGCAAATATAAAAAATAGGTATCATAATCCTATTTCAATTTCTTAACTTCAACATGAAAAATATGCTCCATCAGTGAAAACTTCTATTTTGAACTGGAAACTAAAAACAGGTAGTAGAATGTGATTGTAGTTTTAATTCTCCACATAGATATGTAGCAAAATACAAGAACAGGATTTGATTTAGAGTGCGTAAAGGAGAAAGGTTTTCTTCATCATATTCCAGAATGTATTAAACTTGTTACAGTGCATTATTTCAAACAGTATTAAGGATTGGCCATATCTCTTTATGGAAGCCACATATTGCATTATGAAGGAGAAAAAATTTGGATACTTAGGGGTTTAAAGACTTAAAGCACAGGCACCTCCTTCTCTTGTTAATTTTCCACCTCCAAGACAGTAAGGTTCACCATCCACATCTTGAGACTGTGTCTTCATCTAGAAATCAGTCTGTTCCAGTCTGTTACCCATGCATTTTGGGTAATTAATCACTGTTTTCTAGGAAATACAGTCTTTCATTTTCTTTCAAAGTATTGCCTTATTCCTTTTAAACCTAAGTTGCTGAGGTACAATAAAGGAACAATTTGTTCCCTCTCTCTGAAGCTGATTATCTGATCAGATTTAGAGCATGATGAATTAGTTCAAGTTCTATCTTTTTTTTTTATATAAGATCACAAAAATATTAAGTAAATCAGGAGTGTAGCTAATTTTTGTCTGCATTTTCTAACATGAAGCTAGATCTTCTACATTGTCCCCCTTTTCAGTTTGGCTTAGGGGCTGATAAGGGAGGGGTCCACCAATGAATGCTATCAGCCTTCTTTATGATCCTGCCTTGGACTTTGACTCTGCTTTCTCACACCATCTGAGCTAGGGCTGGAAGCGTGGGTGGGACTAATTATGCAGAGGTCAAAGAAACTGTAGACTTCCCGTATTTGTTTGAGTGTAATATATTACATAGCGGAGTACAGTTTGTATTAGGTATCTATGCAATGGATATGCACAATATTTTTATGTTTTTTGTTCTAAAAAAAGCAGTTAGCAAAACAATTAGGTTGAGGTAATCAGGAGACAAAGAGAAATGAAGACATGTATTTGAAACTCAGGTTTGAAAATGTTTGCTATTGTTTTGTCAAGTTTTTTAAATAATGGAATGCAAGGTTTATTTTGCCTTCAATATGTAATTACTTCTTGTATTTGAGAGTATAGAAGACATTTTCTGTCTTAGCTACTGTCATGTTCCTCACTTGATCATATTAAGCAGTGTGTGAAACTTCCAATTTTATAGTACCTTAAGGCCAATTTAAACCTGAGAGTTTTAGGCACTCATTGAAGGGTTGTTTGTTGATTTGTAATCAATCATTATCTGAATTAGCAGTTAGTATATTCATTTTGGAAAATGTATTGCCTTGAATTATGTATGTAACTTTGATTATGTCTCCTTCTGTGTCTTTCACTGCTTCCTATTGCTTCCTTATTCAGAAGGTATGTCTATCCAAAAGATAAATTTATTTTTTATGCTATTAAACCAAATTTTGTAATATAGAGATTTATTCTATTCTTGTTTAAAATTATGATAATATTTTAATGTAATTAAAATGTATTTTTAAGATATATATCATGAAATCTTGATTAAATAGAAGTGACTTTAAAGAAAACATTTCTGTGTTTTCAGGTCTGTCAGCATCCTAACTCCAGAATGAGAGAATGGGGAGCAGAAGCTTTAACTTCTCTCATTAAAGCAGGGTTGACATTCAGACATGATCCTCCATTATCTCAAAACCAGGTAAAGTGAGTTTAAGAGCAGCTACTTTCCTCCTTCATTCATTAAACAAGTTTACTATTGAGCTCATAAAGTCTGTATCTGTACCATTTAGATGTAACTCTTGAGAGTCACCTCATGCATTTTAATAAATTATCCTCCTTTATTTTTTGAAGTACCTAACAAAGAGTGGTGATGTTAGCATGTTATATCCATTTTTTAGAACAAATAATGGGTCATCCTCATGAGTGCAAAACAATTCCAGAATGTTTAGAAGTATATATGTGATGTCATGGCAGGTAAAAATATGTTACCTAACCTTCTAAATCACAGCTATTCAATCCATGATGAATAAAGCATTCTAATATTTTTACTGAGATTCAGTGTATAGTTTTTCCAAGGTCTCTTGAGTCGGAAGTTGAGTGTAGCCCTGCTGGATGAGCATGACGCTTTTTATGCAGCTGTAGCAGCATGCTGTAGCTCCTTCCTGAGGAACCTGGAGAAGTAAATCTTCTGCTAAGTTCCTTTCAGTATTTTAGAAAGATCTTTCTGACTCTGAATTTGAGTGTTTAATTAGTGAGCTACTGAATTAATTTAATGAATCTTTAATTTGTACTTAATGTTTCCACTAACTGTACATAAAAATAATTAAAGATCAGTGAGATGTTAGCATCCTTAATATGCTTTATTGTTTGCTTTTAGAGACTGCAGTTGCTTTTATTGAATCCACTAAAGGAGCTGTCAAGCATTAGTCATCCTGATATCAGGATCAAACAGTTGGAGTGTGTGCTACAGATTTTACAGAGTCAGGGTGACAGCTTAGGACCTGGTTGGCCATTGGTGCTTGGAGTCATGGGGGCAATTCAAAGTGATCAGGGGTAAGTGGTGAAAATAAAATTTTAAAATCCTGTAAAATAAGAACAATGAAATGAATTCTTTCTGCTTGTATTTTCTTACTTTAATACCCACTTCAATAATAACCATAGTTTCATTGTAATTTTTAGCTTGTGAAAAATTTTACTCAACAAAAGTAGTTTTTAATTTTTCCTGAAGCACATTTTCATTTTACTGAATGAATCCCTCAGAAGACCAGAATGTTATTCCACTCTACCCTCTCCTGTGGTCAGCATTCAGTATACACTGAGGAAGAATCAGAAGAATCAGCTTGGCGTATCTCTCCTTTTGTCCCACTTCGGCTTCAATCTTCTGACCATATAAAAGATTCCTAAAGTCCTTTCAAATGCTTAAAGGATTTTGCTCTTGTTACCAGTATTGTTTGCTCTGGCAATAGTACTTAGCAACATCCCCAAGGATTTTGGCATTACGGGCTGTGAGCATCCTCTTTTTGGTAACTATGCTTCCTTTGGTACTTGCTGTTTTTACACTTGGTGCAATGTGTTCCTGCATGGCTTTTGATTTTCACTATTGTTGGTGATGGATGAGAACCAACACAGATTCTGTCTCCTGGCTGTCTTCAGATCTTGTTACATCTCAAATAAATACCTCACTGGCAGATATCTCAAGGTGTTACTAACATCTTGTGTTATATCTTAGTCTCCTCCTACAAAGCACATAGAATAATCTACTTCTCTTCAACTACATAGCACTGTTTGTCCACATCATATTAACTGCAGTAGGAAAAAACTAAGCAAGCCTCCTTTTTCTTGAGAAACAACTGAATTTCTTACCTAAGTTACAGCTGTGAGCATAAGATGCAGATACTACTATTGTACTTTATATTTAAACGTACTGACCACAAGAATTTCTTCAGAATCACCTTCCCTCTGCTCAGTGAATGTCCTGGATTCCAGGACAGAAATCCATTTACCTCCCTGAAGAATTTCCTTCTGTGCTGTTATAAATACAGACGATGCTGTTTTGAGAGCCATTGATGCTTCAGTCAGTTCTGGATTCTACAGTACTAGTCTGCCAAACAAAAGGACATCTGTCTTTGAAGAATTTTTAATGGGGTGCCTCTGTTTATTTTAAGCATAGATAAAGTCCTCTACAGTCTTAAGGCTTCTCACTTAGCTTAAGTTTCTTGCATTTATATTTACCTTTTTTCTGGTCACCTGTAACATCAAGGACAGTTTTACGATTTGGAGAGCTGTATTGCTGTTGCCATTTGCATGAAGGACTTTGAAGTCTTTGTCCAAGTTCATAACAGTGTGGGACTTTATTTGGGAAATGAAGTGTTTTAAATGTGTTCTCATAGCCTTGCATTTGAAGTTCAGAAAGAGAGGTTACTTTCCCATTAATTCAGTTCTTCAAAATGAGTAGAGTAACTTTACTTTCATTTCCTACCTCCTTCCCTGTTCTTTTAGAGCTCTTGAGGGTGACATAGCTCTGAAACTTTGTAGTGGAGGGGGAACTGCAGCAGTTTCAGGTGTGTTTCACTTTATAGACTCTGAATATGGGGAAAAGTATTGCTTTGAGCATTTCCTCCATCGGTACAGTAATGATGAATACATTGATCTTATGTGGTAGGATGGATGTTTCTGTGCAGTGTGCTTCATATGAGAGAATTGTTAGTTATACCTTTATTGTCCACATGAAGTTTCTTTTGCATTCCTCTGCTTTCCATATCATGTTGGATGTTACAATACAGTGGAAATAACGCACCTATAATTTTTATTTTGAATAAGGAAAAAAAAAACCCAAACAATTTATGATTTTGAAATAGTAATTGACATACCTACAGTCTGATTTTTTTTTCTTGGGATATATATCCTGAAGGACGCTAAGTTTCTGTATTACAAACCTTTGCTATTTTTTCTGTTGTACATTAAACGTTAAAAAAAAGTATAGTGAAATTTAAATACATCTTCCTTATTATCTACATTCCACCAGTCCTTTTGATTCCTTCATTTTCTCTCTCACTAAATAAGGTTTTACTTGTAGATTACCTTGCCACTTCTGAGAAATCCTTTTCACAAACCTTTTCTATACTACATTTTTGTTTGTGTTCAGAATTTAATTCTAAAGACAAAGGAATTATTAAAGATCTATTTAATGGCAGATATTTTGAAAAATTTTTGTCTGATATAATGTAGTATTGAAGTAAGGAAGACTACCATTATGTTAGCATGTATCTTTCCTAATAAATAAAAACACATTTTGCCCACATGATTGGCATACTTGAAGTAATATGTAA
Organism: Sclerurus mexicanus; assembly: GCA_013396755.1. Taxonomy (NCBI): domain Eukaryota; kingdom Metazoa; phylum Chordata; class Aves; order Passeriformes; family Furnariidae; genus Sclerurus; species Sclerurus mexicanus. The sequence continues at coordinate 1,035,415 of VWZF01006637.1, forward strand.
CTCCTGATACAAGAAATCCTTCAGAACAGCTTACTCTTTGAAATATTGTCATGCTTAAACTTAAGGTTTATTTTGTCCATTGAGTATTTTTAAAAACGTTTTAGCTAACACATTTGAACTAAAAAATCTTAGAAGTCTAGAACAGAGAAGTGGACTTTACTATATAAAGTTAGCTAAGGACCGCTGGAAAGTCTGAATTTCAACTCCACTAGACAGTTGACATGGTGCTAAGATACTTGGTCAGAATTTCAAGCTTCAACTTGATGTTGTCTCTCAAAAAAACCCGTTTAAAATGTTGCAAATTCATCTCAAGAACATTAAATTGCTTTTTTTCTTTTTGTTTTTAATAATGCTACCTTCTGAGGTATTGTATTCAAAACATTTCTGTGCTCTTGAAGAAATTTGAAATGAGTGTGTGTGTGTATATTTTGGTTTTGTTTTGTTTTTTCTTTTTTTTTTAAGTGAGTCCTTAATACGGACTGCATTCCAGTGTCTTCAGTTGGTTGTGACCGACTTCCTTCCAACAATGCCATGTACTTGTCTACAGATAGTTGTTGAAGTTGCAGGAAGCTTTGGACTTCACAATCAAGAGCTAAATATTAGCTTAACTTCAATTGGTTTGTTGGTGAGTTTTATATTAACCTACACTGATGTTGCTTCTGGCTTTCATTTTTTTCTTTTCTTTTAATGAAAACTAATCTGTAGTAAATTATACAAATGAAGGCCACAACATATTCTTTGGGTTTCTTACAATGCTGTCATTTGGAATCGTATATAAATTGAGTGAGCACAAATTATCTTTAATCTGCATGATTCCAGGCTTGGTAAAAGAAATAGTGCTGTAACCATGTTCATCAGTATCTTATTTTTAATGCATTTTTCCCTTTTTGTTGCTTCATGTATAACTGGATCCTAAAAACTGAGAATAAGAAAAATACTTTTTGTACCTTGCAATATTTATGTGCTGATCTTACTTCATCAGTGTAGGGAAATTAATATCTCAATATACTATGCAAAATACTTTGTGAAAGTGAGAAGCAATTTATTTAGTGATCATTAAGAGCACTACAATATTTTTATTGTACGACACCATGTGTTTTATTTATTTTGTAGTGGAATATTTCAGATTATTTTTTCCAAAGAGGCGAAATAATTGAAAAAGAGCTAAACAAAGAAGAAGCAGTGTTGCAGAAACAGGCAGAAGAAAAGGGAGTGATGCTGAATAGACCTTTTCATCCTGCATCACCATTTGACTGTCTCTGGTTATGTCTGTATGCCAAACTTGGAGAACTGTGTGTGGATCCCCGACCTGCAGTTAGAAAGAGTGCTGGACAGACATTGTTTTCTACTATTGGTGCTCATGGAACTTTATTGCAACATTCAACGTGGCACACAGTAATATGGAAGGTATGATGTGTAAGCTTCCACTGAAGGTTTTGTGAATAGCATTCTTGTTTTAATAGTAATTGAGCATTCACCATTTAATAACCATTATCAGTAATTTATTAAGACTTTTTAAACATAACATATGTTGACAGAAATCTGATTTCTCAGGTCTTGGGACTGCTTTTTATACTTCTGTGGCCTTTAAGGCCTCTTTTGAAATGTAATTTTCATATCTTGATTATTTATTTCTTACTCATGAATTGGATAAAAACACTGTTTCCTTCCTGCAAGAATAAATTACTTACTACTTTGTGTGAAAATGGAGATGTTTGAGGGTCATATGATTGGGCTGATATGATATTAGATAGAACCTTGCTCTGCACTCCTTTTTGTCTCTCTTCTTTTGAGAGGATTTCTCATGTACCCTGTTCTAAGTCACAGTCATGTTTGTTGTGCTTCATGTGAAAATTAGGCTATGTTGGAGCCTGCCTTTTGTACCTGTGAAGAATCTTACATCCACTGGTTTTAGCCTTCTGTTCTCAGTGGGTTTGATCGTGCTGTTTCTATCTGTTCTCAAGTGGCCATCAGTTGATTGATTCTTAGTCTTGGATGCTGTGGAGACTATTTAGAACAAGGGAATTTTCAGGGTGACACAGTGACAGAAAGGATAATGGGAGAATTACTATTTTTTGTTGGCTTACTATGAATACAGCTATGTTATTTGACAAGTTGCATTTTTCCTCTTTTTTTTCTGATTATCACAGGTGTTATTTCACCTGCTGGATAGAGTTCGAGAATCTTCTACCACAGCTGACAAAGAGAAGATTGAGTCAGGAGGAGGCAACATTCTCATCCATCATTCAAGGGATACAGCTGAGAAACAGTGGGCGGAAACATGGGTATTAACTCTGGCTGGAGTTGCAAGAATATTTAACACTAGGAGATACTTACTGCAGCCTTTAGGTAAAGTTTATAGTTGTTTAAAGATAAAGTAATAAATTATTGCTTTTGTATATTGTTTCTGTTAAAGTACTAGACAAGAATCTTAATCTTAGCTTAAAAGTGTGTTTTGTTGTGTCTCACTTCTAATGTTACGACAATTATGGAGTTACTAATTCATGCTCCGTAGAGACAAAAATTTTGACTACGGATTTCATCTTCTGTATCACAGGAATTGAGATTAAATTTGTCATCACAATTCGGGATGTCAAATACCTTTAAATTACAGTAGCCTGATAACTAATAATTTTTTTCTTCTTTTGGTTGTCAGAACGTACTTTTCCTTTTGTCTTTCTAAGGTTATGCAGCGCTTGCCTGGAACTCTCCTGTGGCATCAGTGTGTCAAGTTTAACTGTAGTCTTAGAATGTAAAGAGGACTGACCTGTAAAGTCAGTGGAGTATCTAAGATTTACATTGTTCCGTTGTATGTAGTAATATTTTATAATAGCTTGGTAATTTCTACAAGGAGAAAGTGAAAAAGAAGTAGAGAATGTATAGCTTGCAAAGCAAATTCATAATTATATTAATATACCTTCACCATCCTATAGTATACAATTAATATATATTAACTAGATATAAGATGTATTTTATTTTATTTTGGTTAATGTGATACAGATATCAACATATTAATAGCTATCAAGAGTATTGGTCATTTGCAGAAACGTGGTAGTTTTCAAATGATATTAAACTTGAGTTAAAACTGAATAAGAAAATTAAAACTACTTAAATATTTAAACCCTGTAATTAGTGTCATAAAACAATGAAGGGTAAGGCTAAATATAATGAAAAACAAATGCCCCAAATGAAGTCTTTCCACAGTACAATTATCAGAGCATTTAAAAATCAGTTCTTTATAAATGCATTGCATGACTATAGATTTGACCCTTAATCCCTCTTTGAAATCAACAGGCATCTGGTATGTATAAGTACAAATCTGTTTCACTATACTGAATAAAGAAAACATATTTTACTGGTATGGAACCTGGTATGTGACTTTTCGCTAGCAAATTTAACATGAATGTAGATATATTGTTTCATTCTTCATATTTGTGTGTTTCTCTGTCACATTCATTGTTTCTAGTTATGGGTGAACTGATACATAAGAGCCATTTAAGCTGACACCTAATCTCTTGAAATTTCTGTATATTAGAGTTACTAGTACATGAACAGCCTTTTAGAGAGGCAGGGTGGGTTGGAAATGGGAATAGGAAGCAAGTTCCAAGTTGGTTTTTTTCCTCCCTCTCTCTCTCTCTTTTAAATAGGAGACTTTTCGCAAGCCTGGGATGTTCTTCTTGATCACATTCAATCAGCAGCACTCAGCAAAAATAATGAAGTTTCCTTGGCTGCTTTGAAAAGCTTCCAGGAGATCTTGCAAATTGTTTCTCCTGTTCGAGACTCTGAGAAGCCTGAGACTCCACCTGCCATCAATGTTTCTGTACCTCTGGTGGTAGGGACAACAACTGCCACTAGTCTTGGCAGATCATTCATGAGAACTGACTCCATAGGAGAAAGAATAGGAAGATACAATGGATCTGAACTGCCTGTAATAACAGATGAGATTGAAGATTTGAATCTTTGGTGGGCAGCCTGGAACAGCTGGTATAGGATTGGTTCAGAAAGTACAAGGCCTCCAATTACTTGTGATAAATTGACTTTCATTCCCAGCCAGCCTTTTCTTACAGCTTTAATTCAAATATTCCCAGCTCTTTACCAACACATCAAAACTGGTTTCAGCATGGATGATCTCCAAAAGCTGGGTGTCATTTTGCACGGTGCTGTTTCAGTTCCAATCAGTTCAGATGCTTCCCCTTTCATCCTTCCGTCTTACACTGAAGCAGTTTTGACAAGTTTACAGGAAGCAGTGCTTACAGCTTTAGATGTTTTACAAAAGGTAATAATGCAACTTCTGATGTGTGGTGAAAGGTACACTACGCTGTGTCTCACTTCTCAGAACTAGAGGGCGGTGACTTAAGCATGATTTTTTATATTATTTGTAATTGCACAGTGTGTTGTATTAGAACAATCAGATCTCCATTCCTGCTGTAACCCAGGTGCTCTGCATTGAAAGGAATGGTATAATCTTTGGGAAATGCACTTTTGCTTTATTGTAGAAAGTGTTTATGCTGTGTTTGTAGCCATTTACTTGTCTATCTAATATTGAAGGTCCCTACATGGAAATAGGGAAACAGTTCCAAACAGTATTACATATGGTACCCTGGTACTGCCGTAAACAAAGAACAGTGATCATGAGAACCTTCAGTTCATGCCAGAGATAAAATATAACAGTCTCTGTCACATCACCTACATCCTTGCCTCTTATTAATCAGTTATTTAAGGAAAATGGTGCATCTCTGCTTAAGAAATTCCTGCTATAGAACTCGTCCTCAAAGAACACCCTTGATGCAGGTGAATCTGTAAACAACAGATTAGGGTGCTTTTTTTCTGGATAGCTGAAAAAACAAAAAAAGTACTGCTTCTTTCTTTTTGGATATGTAAAATACTTCCTTGCAAAATTCACTGCTCATTCAGAAAACTTATTTATTCAAAAGAAGCAAAGTTGATAGTGAACGAGATAATACATTTATATTAAGCACTACTTTTAAAAAAACAACCCCCCCAAAAAAACTACTTTGGAAATGCCAGAATTAAAACTATCCATGTGACCTGACTTTGTTCCCTGTGGATTTTCATATTATAACTACTTTGCTTAACTCTGTGGTCATACTTCCTCCCCTGCCACTGACAGGATCCTGCCCCATTTAGCTCATAGGACACATGGTGGCTGCTAAATGAGCAACAACTGAGTATCTTGCTTTCTTTTCTGCTTAGCGTAGGTTGATTTAACTCAAACAAGCAAGGCAGAATCATCATCTTTGCAGCCATTCCTTTAGTTTATGGGTATGACAAATATTCATGTGTAGTTTGAAAACAGAGGTATAATAAGAGCATCATGGAAAGGCTTGGGTTGGAAGGAACCTTACGGATTGTCTAGTTCCAATCCTTCTGCCATGGGCAGGAAAATAAATGCTATGGAGTGAATTGTTTTAGTTGAATTGCAATTCAGCTTGCTTGGATAGAAGTTGGTATTAAATCTCAGCTTTGTATGTGGTTATATAAATAACATGGAGTTTTAATGCCAATTATGTCCACTACATTTTCATCATTTTCTGGTCAGGCTTGACCTTTTGTATCCGCCGCTTTCCAGAAGCCCAGTCCTGCCCAAATCCCGTTCTCCCCACTTAATCACTCAATTTATTCATCCCAGATTTTTCTGTTTCTTTCTTAGTCTCCTTATCTAGATGATCTTAGTTTCTAAAGGCTGCAGGCATTAGTGCCTTTTACAGAAGGGCTTACCAGAGTGTTTAACATGGTGAAAAACTGCACATTTTTATACCCAGAACTGGACACAGCACTCAAGATGTGGCCTCACTAGTGCTGAGTACAGAGGGATAATCACTTCCATGATTCTGCTGGCCACACTGTTTCTGATATAAGCCAGGATGCCATTGGCCCTGGCCACCTGGGCATACTGCTGGCTCATGTTCAGCAGCTGTTGATCGGCATCTCCAGGCCCTTTTCCACTGGGCAGCTTCCCAGCCACTGCTCCCCCAGCCTGTAGTGCTGCATGGGGTTGTTGTGACCAAGTGCAGGACCTGGCACCTGGTCTCGTTGAACCACATACAGTTGCCCTTGGCTCATCAATCCAGCCTGTCCAGATCCCTCTGCAGAGCTTTCCTACCCTCCAGCAGATCACTCGCACCAAACTTGCTGTTGTCTGCAAACTCACTGATGGTGCACTCAATCCCCTTGTCCAGGCTGTTAATAAAGATATTAAACAGAACTGGTCCCAAGACTGCACCCTGGGATATGTTAAAACAGTCTTCTGTGAGTAATGTAAATTGCATCTGTGCAAGTAACTTCAATCTACACAAAAGTTGCCCTGGGATTTGTGGATGCTCTTTTCCCCTTTCTAATCCATTTGTTGGTATATGGAATCATTTTTATACCTTTTTGAATAGGTATGTAATCTTACATTAACATGTTAAATTTTAGCTCAGTGACTTTAGTGGAGCAGATCAGATGAAATTGTTTTACAGGGTGTTGAATGATTTTAGATCAGCAGTTAACCTTTTGGTCTTCTACAGTGTGGGTGAGTACGTGGCTTCCAAGCATCCTTTTCAGAGTTCAGTACAGTCTTGAATTCGAGCACCAGAAAAGGAATTTGCCTTTTTAGAAGGAGTGCCGCACTATATTCATAATGGTGATTAAGTTTTTTGAGCATTAGACATGCATTTTAAATTGTAGGAAGCTGAGGAAAGGGCCATTGATAATTCATGGAATGCTCTGCTGCAAATTGTTCATTGCTTAAAGGTGCAGCTAGGTCTTAGGATGATGTAGCGATGAATGCCTATAGCCCCTGTTTACTTGCTCCCTCTCATGGCTGGGGACTTGTTTGCCCATTGACTCACACAGCTTGTGGCATGACTCCAGCATGGGGGCTGCACTTAAACAGCTTTGGAGCTGTTGTCACCTTGAGTGAGTTCAGCCACAATTTGTCGTGGATGATCAGTGCTTAACGAAAAGGACGTTTGATTCTTTCCCATAGAAAAATGACAGTACAAGCACCAAGGTCTTTTTGTAGAGCAATAACTTGACTGTTTCTTGAAGCTTTGAGAGGAGAGACTTTGGGAAGTAAAGCAAGGCATTTAAAATGACAAAATAATTGAAGTAACTTCATAGAATCATTGTATCTGGCTTAGAAAATAAATGCTCTAAGATTTCCCTGGGATTTATATTGCAACAGGAAATCATTAGCCTTTGACAACATGATATTTCATTGACATCATCTAAGTACACCCTTCTTAAATGTTTTCCATTTTAAAGCAAGATTATGAGTTTCAGGTATACCAAAACCATATAATTCTCACTTTATTTGTATTCCTTTCTGTAAGGTACTATTTTAACTGCTTTTTGAAGCCTTGTATGATTTGCTTCTGAGATTTAAACATTCCTTGAAGTAGAACTTAAAGATGTGGCTGAGATTCATATATAAGACATATATAAGTCTTATATTTTACTGATACATCAAAGTGGAGTTAGTAAAGAAAATGTATCTCTTTTATTGGATGAGAGAGCTGTATTTACTGAACTATATATGCCCAGGTATCTTGCCACTTACCTTAATAAAAGAATAAGTTACTTTTTTTAAACTGTTGGAGCTATCCACTGCCTTTTATACAGCATGACTCTTGCATAGTGTTATATGGAGATTTTTCTTTAGGTGTTCCTTGTACTAATGCAGATGTTGAATGCGAAAGCCCAAGATATATATTAAGCTTTTGTATTTTCTTTTGGTGTAGGCTATATGTGTGGGCTCAGAAAGTATGCAGATAATGTATCCTGCAATTTTTGACCAACTGCTGGCCTTTGTAGAATTTTCCTGCAAGCCTCCACAGTATGGACAGCTGGAAACAAAGCACATTGCAAATGCAAAATATAATCAGGTAATTAATTAGAAATCTCACTTGTTTCACTTGGCTGGTGAATCCAATTCATCTTCAGATATAGGTTGTTCAGCAAGATGCATTTATTGAATCTGTAAAAATTTCACTATATATGTTGTGTAATAAAATTTTTTACATGCTTTTGTTACCATCATTTACTCCCTTTACATTCTTCTTTGCTTTTATACTTTGTATTCCTTCATGTAGGAAAGGTCTTGCCTGGACACCAGACATAGTAAATGTGTCTGAATTTGTACAATGAATTAATCTAAAATAATTTGTCCTACACGTGACGCTAAATTTTATACAAAGACACGATAATTTTGAATGGAGAAAATTCCCTCAAGCTGCAGATTTTTTAATTGCACGTACTGTAAAGAAATGGGACGTGTTCAATAATTCTTTTTATCTGTATACACTGCTGTTCACTAAGCATGAGCATCTGATTCAGTGTAATCAAAGAGGTAACTATTATGTATGTATTAATTCTTCTTATTCTGTTTGTCCTGCAACACAATGGAATCACACTAGATACAACTATTTGCACCGGTGAGTTAAGTTTCCTTAAAGATTGTCCTAATGTAGTTGTCTTGCCTAGACTGCAATGTTTCTCCTACTTAAATGTACTTTACTTCAATGTAGAGTACATTTTCATAGCCAGACTACGTTGTATTTGCAGTTTTGTTGCTTGGACCATATTCTTAGCAAACCTTGCATGCATGAAACTGAGAGTTCAATGCAAAGCATACACTTTCTGTTCCTTAATTAATATGTTTTCATATACAGTTTAGTAATTTACTAATTTGTTTTCCTAGGCGGAATGGGTAGCACTCAATTATGTACCATTTGCTGAGAGATCATTGGAAGTTGTGGTGGACTTATACCAAAAGACAGCTTGCCATAAAGCTGTGGTAACAGAAAAAGTTCTTCAGAACATTATTAAGGTAAAAGTTTGTCCTGCATACGGTCTGAATTTAATGAGCTTGTATTGAAAATAATGAGTTTTATTTTCAGCTAATGTTGATAAACACTTCCTGGGAAGCCTAAAGCTGTAGTAAACGGATATTTTATGAAGATGAGCAGCAGGTAATAATTTCATTCGAAGCTGCAAGGCTATTGATTAGGCTCTATGTATTGTTCTTAGCTGGATGATGTCAGCATCTGTATTTCAGTGTTAAGATAAAAATTAGCAAATGCATTAGACTGCAAAATTTTAATCTTTGAAAGTATTATGCACCAGAGTGTGGTAAGTAGGCCTCTTAGTAAACATGGCATTGAAAGCCAAAGACCAGTTTCTGTAGACTGCCATATATACTTCAGGGCCTGTGCTGTAGCTATTACTTTTGATTTGCTTCAGTGACTTTGTGTGTTAATGTAGCTGTGAAATGTTACGGGTGAGCAAATATACCTTTAAGGTGAAACTGTCAAACTTTTCACTTTCTTTGACCTTGTTTCCGTTTCAGGAAAAAAATGTTGTTCAATAATAGACGTAATAGTAAATGTCTGGGAAAAAGGGGTATCTGACCTAGGTTTGTTTGTAATGGCTTGACTGACATCAAGTTTTTCCTCTATAGAAATACAGAAATGCAAATGTGTTTAAAGTAGGTGATACAATTTGAAATCTGTTATGAATTAAATTTGTATTTCAAAGTTAATGCAGATGTTTTCCACTTCTGTTTTAATAGGATTGATGAAACTGATAGAAACACCACTTTTCTTTGGCATTTACAGTTGATAACAATGTGATCCACTGCAGTAGATGAAAAATACTTTAAAATTTATTTTTCTTGTCTCAAAAGCCCATGTTGATTTTGGAATTAGATTTGACACATATGACGAATAGCAGCAGAAAAAAATATTCTGTTTATCTCTAGGGCTAGATTCTAGCTGTCATAATTCTTGGCAATAGAGAGTTAATTATAATTGACTCCCTCATGAGAATCAGAGTGAGTCTTTCCTCCCTTCACTTTCCTCAAATCAGAGGCTGCACTAACAGCATGGGGGATATACATGTAGTACCTGAATCTAGTCACTATGTATTTGAACTGTAAATTTAATAATTAGCTTTCCAAGATAATTTACTATCAGGCTCTAAGTCCGTTTGACTAACAATGCTAAAAGGAATACATACAGTGTAAATAGTTAATATGCTTAATGTTTTTAAATTTATTAATGACTTTGTTTATAGATTTGAAACTGGCTTTCTGTCTAAAAGACTTAAAATTTGTGGTGTTTTCATCTGCTCTACGTTTGAGTTGTTCTGCACCCTTTATCTTAGAATTTCACTAACTGATCTTACTTTTAAATTTCATGTGGTTTAACGGTCAGCAGCGAACAGGTTTCTTGCAGTGGTAAGGTATACAGTTCAACTTTATTAGGAAAAGTTTAAATTTAGCGAAGCTTTTTTTCTTTACTTTGGAAGCACTTGGAGTAGCTTTCTAGGAACAGGACTAAATACACTCATGATAATAAACGGCCTGCAGTCTCTTAGATATTAGGAAAGCCCATTTGTCAGGCTTAGCAGAAATGGTGGATGACAATACAGAAAAAGAAAATTAGTATGTAATTTCTTAATATAATTGATAGTGGATCAATTCTGACTTCTAACCTTGTTCTTGGCTACAGACCTCCGCTTTAGCCAGCTAGTGTATGGTAAATCATCTTTAGAATTACATTTTTAAAAGGCCATCCAATATACCAGCAGAAAAGGTAGGGATGTATACTATCTTCTCTGACAGTGTCCACCAAGATCTGCAGAAACTTGACATACTCTTAGATTTGTCTGAGCAACTATAAATTTTACTTTAACTTTCATTTTGCAGACACTAAGAATACCTCTCAGTCTGAAATACTCCTGTCCTTCTGAAAGCACATGGAAGCTAGCTGTTTCTGCTCTTCTTAAAGTTCTCTCCATTGGACTACCTGTTGCAAGGCAGCATGTGTCTTCTGGAAAATTTGACAGTATGTGGCCAGAGCTAGCAAATACTTTTGAAGACTTTTTATTCACAAAAAGGTAAATACAATTTCCTTCTTTTTTTTTTTAAGGGAAACATTTATACGTAATTTGTTCATTTAATTTGTCAGTAAAGCTATTTGATATCTGAAAATTATTTTAATGAATGATGGAGAAAAGATAACCAATGTCTACTTCAAAAAATTATGGTTTTAGAAAGTAATAGAAAAAGCTTGAATCAAAAGGCAAGAGCAAGAAAGAACTCAACTGAAATCTCTCTCCAAGGCAGAGTCTTTCTGAAAAGGCCAAGGAGTTCTGTATGGACTCCCAAGGACTTTTACTATAGATTTGATAAAGAGTTACTCATATGTACTCAATTTGTTCCTTTCTTCACTTCGAACAGAATTGCAACAGTATGCTTTTTAATTAAGATGAACACTGTTAACTGTATGTATTTCTCCTGAGTTCCACCTTGGAATATTCTGCTCTGCTATGAATTTTTGAAAGTTATTTCTTTCACTGCTGTTCACTTAGGAGCCCATAGTTATCTTGCATGTGTTTCTACCCAAGATAAATTGACTGTGCCTTAATAATTAGCCACACTTTTATGAAAAATATAGCTAAATAGTCATATTTATAACTAGAAAGACAGACAAAGAAAGATATAAGTAAATTCATAGTTTGTCAAGAATTGAACACTGTAGATGTAGGCATCTGCAGTGGACAGGTTGAGAAAGACCAGAAGTAAAAAATAATAATGATCAGAGACAATCCTAGAATGATTTAGGTGAGATGGGGCTTCAAAGATCATCTAGTTCCATTCCCTCTTCCATGGGCAGGGATACTTTCCACTGAATCAGGTTGCTCAGAGCCCCATCACACCTGGCCTTAGATCTATTAATTTGTTCAACTGAAAGAACATATCATTAGGAAGACATTGTAAATCTTCAGAATATGGTAAAAGCTTGCTCCAGATAAGAATTTTTTTTGTCCCTTGACAATGGGTAAAAATGAATTTCAGTACAGCAAAGGCTATCTAGGTTAGACAGTAAAGAAACCTTTTACTATAGGGAAAGTTAGGTATTTGAGAAGATTGCTTAGGAATGGTATGGAATTTCCATTTTCTTTGAACATCTGTGGGCAAGCATCTTTTAGGAGTAGTTTAAGTATATCTGATAGTGTTTCAGACTAAAGGACAAGGTGGAACATGAAAAATTTAATTCCCTGATTTTCTCTGTGTATGCTGATTTCAGTAACAATCATTCTTTTTAACAGAAAACAGTAGGATTCTTTTGTGCCTTACACTAATATGCTGTGTGTGTGTATGTATTTAGTTTTGAAACACAAAAATCAGCAACCAAACACAGCTGTATTTACTAATGGTGGATAAATAGCAACTTGCACAAAACAAAGAATAAATACCAAAGGAAATTAATTTTAAATAAATACCAAGGAAAATTAATTTTCCCTTAGTGAAAATGTGTGTTAATAAAGAATAGTTTTGGAATAAATGAAAAACCTTTCTATTGTTTTTGCATTTACTTGAAAGAAACTTTCATTAAATGGGAGGACCTTAGAATAGAAACAATCATCCTGACAGCTTAAAAGGCACTTCAATCATGCAAGTTTTTATTTTTATGCTTCCCTGTTTCTTTCATTTAAAATAATCTTTGCAGTTTCTTGTTCGGTTTTGTTTCAGCTGCATTTTGTAGTCCTGCTTGCATTTTGAGACAGGCAGTCCAGATCAGTTAACACCCTATAATCAATATAATGGTTCGGTTTGCAAAACGAAAATGAACGTTTTTCAAGTTATATTAGCAGAATGTGTGTTCACTTAGAAGTTGCTTTGGGAATATGTACTAGTCTTTACTGTGAATTAACTAAATGTCTGCAGAACAGACAAAACATTTCCATTTTGCATGTTCTTAGCTGGCCAAGACTGGCACTGCCACAGTTTATTGGTATTAATTATCCATAAATCCAGGGAAGTAAAATTATCACGGATCTTCAGTGTAATTCAGGATAACCCACTATCATCTGCATAACCTTTTTGGCCAAGTATGTTGTCCATTTTTCTTAATTTACAGTCAGTGACTTATACTTTCCTTGAAAATTATTTCAACCATAGCGATTTCATCTTTCTGTGTTGCTTGCTAGAGTGATCACTGTTCATATTAATTCTAATATTTTTTGCCAGCCATCATACATGGGCAAATATTCTCTGGAGATAAAGAAAAATAGTACTTGTGTGAATATTTATTATGCCCTGTGATGTCTGTCTTCGTTTAACTCTGGGTTTGCCTCTTTAGATACCAGAGTGTATTCTGTAATTTTACAAACAAAATGTGGTTTAGGGATCAACATTTTCATCATACTTGACGATGTTCTCAGAAAAGTTGTAGGAAACTTTTCTGTTCTTTCAGTTAGAAGCTTAGGGATCAAAATAATTTAAAACATTAAAAATAGGCTGGCGGTTTATAGAACCATGTGGCTACAGCTAGATAATTTTGCCTTTTATTATAATTAATGGCCATTATCATTACCTTTTCCAGGCTTGTTGTGAGTAGATGAATTTTGCTTATGTAGTTGTACGTTGTGTGGCTACAGAATGTCTGGTTGGGGGTTGGTTTTGTGTTTTTTTTTAACTCCCTAATGTCCATCTTTTTCTAAATAGCAGTTTGTCTTCCCAAGTGTATGGTTCTCATACTTACAGTTAGAGCCCTATCCCACGGTAGCATTAGGATAGATAGCCTTTCTGTTCCCTCTATCAGCCTGAGCCTGTGGTCCTAAAAAAGTTAAAAAGGGTGTACATCTTCCTCATACTAGTAGTCGGGACAATTAGTAATAGCAGTCATGTCTCCTTTTCTTTATCCTCCTCCTCCTCCTCCCCACAATGCTACTGAAGTGTGCCTCTCTCTCTGTGATGCAAGGAGGGCTCTAGAGATAGATGTCGAAGTTCCCCATGTTGAGGTAATTCTCTTCTGATTTCCTTTGGTTAAGTCTTTGCACTCTCTGCAAGGTGATATGAAACTAGCAAGGAGGGCAAACGCTCTTGTGCTGAAATTTTCTAAATTATGTCTCCTGCTGGATTGTAATGGCGATTTAGTCAGTCCCTTAAATTTGTAGTTGTTCCATTTTTAAGGAAACTGAATTCAGAATTTTCAAATTTACTATGTTCTTTCAATTTTTTTTTGTTATAATTCTAACAGAATATATATGTTAATCAGAGTGGTGCCTTATTCCAGAGTAATTTGAGAGAATCTGTTCCCACTGTGTTGAGGTGCATGTCAACCTTCAGATTATAGGGGAGGGCAATGAGAATTGACTTTCCTTTCCAACTATCCAAGTTCATCCTCCATTTAAGGCCAGCTAGGTGATATAGAACTGTTTTTGGTGTGTTTCCTGATTTATTTATATTAACAGCGAGTTCTGGTTTTCAAAATTTTGTGCTACTTGGATTTCTGTCCATATCTCCAAAATCAGTTAACCGAACCACAGGTGAGAAGATGAGAGCACCCTGTGCTCTTAGATTAGTGACTTTTAAACTTTACTTGGTTTACTGACCCTGCTCAACATGACCAAGTGGCTTTACTGTAGCTGTGAGTCAGGTCATCTCTGGTGGCTTTCCAGCTTGCAAATGTGCAATGCAGGACAGAGCAGTTATTAAGTCATGTGCAGAAGTGTACAAATCTGGCTAAGGCCAGCATGGATTGAAAAGGTTCTGAAGCACAAAGAATTTCGAAAATGCAATTCAGTTGACACCCCAAGAGGCTGTCAGTGAGACAGAGTAACTGCATTACTGCATTATCTGGATTTTTAGCGTTCTCCAACGTGTCACCCCTTGTGACAGGAATAGTTAGATGTATTCAGGTAGACTTGAATATGGTTAGAACTGAAAATCAACTTTCTTATGCTGGCATTCTGTCATTTTTCCTGAGCTCATTGCTTCAGGGCAACTGGAACATTATGTCACTAAAAAACCTTACTTTTCTTACTTCACTTTCGATACCTTTTCATAGCCCACACTTTCCACTGTTAAATGTCCTAGATGTTTCATGTTACTATCCACGCTTCATGCAAAGCTAGGTAAATGGCTTACTTTTGTACCTGTTCTTCAAACCCTCATTCTTCAAAGCTGATTTAGGACTGCGGGGATGGTTCTAAATATGAAACGTGCATCTCTATGAAACTCTCTTAATGCCTTAATGCAGTAGTCCTCCTAGCAACACTGCATAACAGATTTGGTTAGGTTTTTTTCCTTTAGCTTTGTTCATTAAAATATGCCAATGCACATTGTCTCATTTTTGTATGCATGTTCTCCAAGTTTCTACCTGACTGAGGACAGAGTAGAAAGAGCAAACTGTTTCACTGATGTTCTGAATTTTTAATCAGTATTTTAAACATCTTCCTAGTCTAACTCGTAACTCTTTTAGTCACCATGGCCCTGCAAATTGCATGTGTAGATAGCCTAATATTGCTTCTGACAATGAAACTGAGTTGGCATTGGTTAGACAAGAGGTTACTGTGGTTTGAACCCTTAAATTAAAGCATTGTGAGTATGTGTTGCAAATAGTGAACCTCCTCTGCACAGCCCCACCTATACTTTTTGAACAGGAACAGATTTTCAAGCCAGGTATGGGGCTGAATGAGAGAGGATACTCACTGATATTTGAAAAGTACAAAAGCACAGCAGAAATGGTCTCTACAGCTTTGTACATTAATAAATTTCAAATATAGTCAGAAGAATCAAGGTAAATAAAAAAGGAAAATGTTACTGTCATAGAGAATTAACAGCTTCCAAGAAATAAATTTCAGCATTTTTTTAAAGCAAGCTACAGCTGAGGAGACTCAGTAATCTTGATTTTTATTATAAATCAAAATGGCATTTAAAATTAATACATTTCATGTAACTTAATTTGCACAAAATTATCTTCTAGTAAGAAGCTGATCTGTTTATTATTTTATACAGTTTTTCTTTCCCAACGGCTTTCATGGAAGCATGTCAAGCCATTATATAAAATAAAATTCAACAAATGTGTGTGTATATATAATTTACTAGAGCAGAAGTCTGTGCTTACATGAGGAAATTAAATCAATACTTTTCCCAAAAGATGCTTCTGAACAGAGTGCTGCTGTGCACTGCAGGACTCCGGGTGCCTGTTCGCTCTTTACTGTTGGATCTGAAGCCCTCCCCAGACTCTGCGCAGTGGCTGGAAGCTCTGTACCTAGAGAAGTTGCTGCATCACAGGGCTTCTTATCTTTCCTGGCTCTTGACCCTTCTGGTACAGTTTGGGTATATTATGTCAGACCAACAAAGCTTTTGGCCCCTAGATAGCTGTTTCATATAGACACCTTACAAAAATCTGTCTACTTGGGAGTAATTCGCTACATGAACAAGTATGTAGCATAATCTGTAGCATGTATGGCAGATCAGGTATGGATGACTGGACAGAAAACTCTCAACACCTCCTTAAGTAAATCTAAGTTCAGAAATTCACTCGTAGATGAGGAAGCGTCAGAGTGAAAGCTTCCCAGGTATTTCAACATGACCTGTGTTTCTATGCATCATAATAGTTTACATGACTGTCTAAAGGTTTTGCATAGTTAACAACTCTGTGTGTCACAAAAGGTAATGATTGAACAGCTACTTAATATTTTATCCCATTCTTTGTTTTCAGCATTGTTATGATCAGGTGCTTTCAAATTATTAGAGAGATGCCTCTGCCCAAATTAAGGTGCAAATCAGATCACGTGCCTAAGTCAATAATATGGATTTTTATTGAACAGTAAATGTGAGGTAGAAAGAATAGGGAAAAGAGAGAGGATGAGAGAAAGAGAGGGTGACAGATTAAGTAAAAAGGTATCATCACCCATGGATTCTGACAGCATCCTGTTGATTATCTTCTTGTGGTCTTCCCAGTGGTGAATCTCCCAGTCTTGTCAGAGTGATAGCTGCCATCTGGATCTATCGAGGGAAGCCCAGGGTGGTGAGGGAAAAGCCCATGGTGGTGGAGGAAGTCTTGAGTGAGGAGGGAAGAAGAAGGGTGAGCAAAGTCCAAGGTGGTAAGGAATGTCCTGTGTGGTGAGGGAAGAAAACCAGGTATTGAGTGAAGGCATTGTGTGGTCTTTTCTTGGGCTTTGGCCAGGTGGAAGTGCCTCCAGTACCTGTTCTCCACTGGATAATGTAGTGCTGGATCACAAGCCATTTCATGAGTTTTTGACACCTTTTAAGATGTTACAGCTGCCTGGTTACATCAGTGCAAGTGAGTCCATTGTGGCCTGTCAGCAGAGATGAGTATCTTCAGGCTATGTGTGAATGGTCCTGCTACTTCCCCAAATGGGAGTTGTCACAGCTAAGTCATTTGTGTAAGGACATAGAAACACTACTCTGCCTCTCAGGATTTTGCATCTCTCCTTGTCTTGTTCAACACCCAGCCTGAGGTGGGGGTGTGCATGCTCTCAGCACTTGGGTGGTTACTTTGCACTTTGATTGTCTGAGCTGTCAGCATTCTACTCTTACACTTGTGAATACATTCTTTTCTTAGGATAATTGTACATAATATCACCTTTATCTCATCTCAAGTTACTGTCACAGTCTATATTAGTAGGGGTATTCAGGACAGGGTGGGCTCCAGTGAGCAGTTGCTTCTTTGCACAATTTGCTACAGTGGACAAAAGTCTTTCAGTGATTTTAAAATACAGTATTTCTTGTTTTATTCTTTGTGTTTTTTCTAGTCGTGCATGTAACTCTTGTCTGTTTCATAGACAAGGTGAAATAACCTACATAAAGTCTCTTTGAGGAGGGGAGATATATTTATTTTTCAAGCAGGAACATTGGCACATACTTCAGTCATAATTGTCAAAACTGAAAATTAGCTGTAGGTGTGCAGACTGATTTTCAAGTATCTTATATTAAGCACCCAGAAGACGGGGAAATAAAAACCTATCTTGGAAAAATCTTATTTTTCTGGGTCAGCAACATATAGAACCACTGGACAAAAAAAAAAAAAAAATCGAAAAAATAAAACAACTGCCAGTTAAACTAACCAGATTTGAATGAGATTTCAAAACCTTCAAAGTTCCTAAACCTTCCATTAAAATTGGTGGAATGGAGAAGATGGGCCCAGTTGAGGACAAGGCTGGCACAGGTCCGCAAAGATGTATTGGGCAGCTGCCTTCCCCATGAGCATGTGCTGAGCTCTGAACTACCCACCACATGTCTCTTGTTTCCTGGGGAGTGACATGGGGTGGAGCAAAAGCTGGGAGTTTGGAAGTAAGACAAAGGGTGATAGTCTGCTTGTCACTACAACAGTGCACTGATTCCTCTGCTTACAGAACAGCTTGGTTCTTTGTTCAGTCCAGAGCACTGTTTTCCTTATATCTGCCTATTCCATAAATTAGGCAAGGAATGTTGTGTTCAGATTGACTCTATAATTTCCCTGCCTTTTCAGTAGTGACCATCATGTGTACTTAATTGGATGGTTTGTCAGGAGTTAAAAAAACCCAAAAAACAAACTTGCCTAATTTAAGATGCATTGTAACACACAACCATATGCAATACCTGCACATTGAAGTACCACAGATAATCGTAATTCCATTATTTCTAGCCATTTCTTTCAAATGGTCAAATTTCCAAACTGTTCCTCTGCTTGAAGATGTCAGAATTATTTTCAAAAGTTAGAAGTAAAATTAGTGGAATACTTAAGGAACAGGGCAAGGTGACCACATAGTGATAGTTTCATGATATGCTCTTTTAGCCTCACAATTTATGTAGATCAGAAAGTTCTCATACCACAGGTTGTCCTTAGCTAATAATCAATTTTTTTTCCTGTAATTCTGCTAACTGTATCTTAAATTTGTGTAGACTTTAGCAGGCAATCCTATGATTGTGGGATTATAAGCAAGGTAATTCAGAGTTAACGTATTGTGTGAAGTACCTTCTTTGCTAGTTTTGGGAGTAGTTTTGGTAGTTTGGGCATTTTTTTGCCCTCCCCAAAGTGCAGTAGAAGCACATCTGTAAAGCAAAATAGTTCATGATGAAGACCCATCACCTGCAGAGTGCTCACTTCAGATGTTTTGTTTCAGAGTAGCTCTAGTGTGGTTTCCTCTCATTCAAGCATCTGCAAGAGCTTGGAGTACATTTTTTGGTTCAGTTTCATCAAAAATGAATCCAGTTCTATGCACTCTTAATACCAGACATGAACTAAGGTTTATAAAAGGGCACGTCTGAAAGTTTAACTTGAAAAGCCCTTGTCTGATCCAAACTGAAACACCAAATGTAGGCACATTAGCTGAAGTAGTCGATTGATATCTAAGTAGGAGGCTTTCCTCTTTCTGCCCTGCTGAGGAACTTGGTCCAATAAATCAACAGAAGCATAATCCAGCAAAGGAAAGGAGATTCACTGAACAGGTAGTCAGTCCAGTAAGTACGTAGAAGGACTCAGTAAATGAGATAGAATGTCACCAGAGAAAACCTCATGACTGATAGCTGGCATAAAGTTTCCAATCAAATGATACAAGATTTCCAAATTTACAAGCAGGTACAGTAGGATCTTGTGACGTATTGGGTAATTTTCATCATTGAATCACTTCTGGACATTTCTTCTGTAAATAAATTTTTATGTATAATGGAAGAACTGCAGAAAGTTCTAAATGTCTTCAAAACTATTGTTTATAAAATGTGCTTTTTCTTTTAATAAAAATTGTTAAGAATGAGAACAAATATATAATTTCAGTTATGAAGGAAAGTAATTAAAGTGTTTCATTAATGTAGAAGAAAATGTAAAATGAGAATAAAGTTTTTTACAAGTGTACCACTGAAAATTAAAAGTATCTTTCTTGCACAGTGAGTGAAAATGTTAATCACGGGATTCCACTAGACCAGGTTGCTCAAAGCCCTATCCAACCTGGCCTTGCAATCATTAATTATTACCATATAATAGTATCAACTTGATGCATGTCATAACTATAAATGCAATACATTTTCCCATACTTATCTCCTTACACATGTTGTGAATTTAAAAGTATAACATAGTATGTTTATTTTTAGTACACCTCCTGATAATCTCTCAATTCAAGAATTTCAGAAGAATGAGAGTATTGATGTTGAGGTAAGGAGCCTATAACAAATATGCTGTCAAACATATTGAATTAGTGACATTCACAAGTTGCATTTGGTTCTGAAATTATTTTTTTTTAAATTACCCTCTTGTTATTTTTTTCTGCGATACTGTATTCTTTTTTGAAAAGAAGACAGGAAATTCATGGGTCCAGAATTCATCTGCTTCAGGGTGATGCACAAAGTAGGAAGCAGAATGCCAAAAACTACGTCTTGTCCTCTCAGCTTGAAAATAGTGTAGAGTGGCTAAACCACGATGTGTTACTGCCTCTGGCACATTACATGATCCTTACCTATTATGTTATTGCCAAGCGATTGCACAGGTAATTGTAAACCACAGAGAAAGCTGACAATTAAACCTGTAGCGAGTGCTTTCTGCATTGAAGGGAGCAGTCAGCATGAAATTGTTGCTCTTCAGATCTGTTATCAATACTGCATTCATTTCTGCATAAATGAAGAAACTATGTCTTGTTTGTGCAGCACAGAGACTGCTGTAATTGTAAACAAATAATATTAGGTTGGATAAGACTGAAGGAAATGAAGAGATGATGATACTTGAAATGAAGAGGGACTTGTCCCCTTTCACTCTAGGACAAAGAGATGTGGCAGAACAGGGATTAGGGGTACAAAGCAAAAGGAGTTGCAGAGAAGACATGGCAGTATCTGTGGGTTTGATTCCCTGTCATCTCTCCAGAGTGGCAGCTGGACACAAAGATTTCTGGATGAAAAGTGGGAGCGGTTCTTCCTGCAGTGAGCAGAACTCTCAGATCTAATGCATTAATTTATGGAGATCTAAACCCACTTTGTTCCTGCATGGGAGCATCAAGACAAGGATAGAAAGCATTTCAGTTAATGTATATTGCCTTAAACTCATTTAGATAATAAACTCACTTGTTCTGCTTTGTCGTGTTGTAAGCATGTGATATGTGTGTTAATGTCATAGTGAGAATATTGAATTGTGTGGAGGGAGAGATGTTAGATTTTTCAATACCATAAATCCGATTTGAAGAATATACTTCAAATGTCAGTGGAAATCTTGACTCCTTCAAAAATTCCGGTAAAAGTGGAGGGGAAACGTTTATTATTTCAAGTTTAATGTTCCATGCAAGACTACAATTTTGGACATACCTGCAAATCTTAAAAGCTAGCAATAGAACACTGTGAAGTTTCATTAGGCCTGTCTCTTTTGTTTAATATTTGTGTCTTCATATTAGATTTACAATTTTAATATTCAGAAAACCAATATAAATATAATTAATTTATTTTAGGTGGTGCAGCTTATCAGCACAGAGATACTGCCATATGCTAATTTTATTCCTAAGGAATTTGTTGGGCAAATAATGACTATGCTCAATAAAGGCTCAATACATTCTCAGTCATCCTCCTTTACAGGTATGGTAACTGAATGACAAAATATATGGTATTTAAATCTACAAGAAAACAATTAAAATGTTGAGAGTACTTTTTCTGATAAAAACTCAAAAGTCAATGGCATGTATTCATTATAGACTGTTTGATATCCAGCTTGTTTTTATAAACTATATTTTGTGGAAGTTGCCAAGCATTCCTTGCAATTTTTAAAAAATTATTTCCTTACTGCTTGGACAGTATCATATGTAATACTGTACTAGTGTTAGTTTCTATATAGTTTATTTTGCTTTGTGCGAGTTTTAACAAGTTCAGACAATTGTAAGACAGACATAATATCCTATTTTTAAAAACTAAATGACCTTAGCACAATTATATGGTGTACCTAACCACATACCTTCTCTGCCTTTAAGAGAAAACATCTTTTTTTTTTTTTAAAGATGAAAAAAATGAACATAAGCCATTACATAGAAAGATATTTGGACTGTACAGTACCAAATAGTAGTATTTATGTTGAAGAACTGGACCTGCTATTTTTTTTTTTTTTAAATTGATTTCATGTATTTCATTAGTAAAGCAATGTCAAGTACATGACGTTATTGAGTACATTGCATAATTCATCTCTTATTTTTGGGAGTATTATGACTTTTGCACAGTCATTCTTTTCTTAGAATGTATTCTTCATATTTGTTCTTATCGCTGTTAACAATTTTAATACTAGAGGAGTGGTAACCTTTTTTCAAAGTATAATAAACTGATTGAAATGCAACGTCACACACACTGCACATGTGTCATTCTACTTTGACAGAAGCCGAAATAGATATTCGAATGAGAGAGGAGTTTTCTAAGGTGTGTTTTGAAACACTGCTCCAGTTTTCATTCAGTAATAAAGTCACAACTCCTCAGGAAGGCTACATCTCTAGAATGGCACTTTCTGTGCTCTTGAAAAGGTCTCAGGATGTATTGCATCGCTACATAGAAGATGAGAGATTGAGTGGCAAATGTCCTCTTCCACGGTATGTACGTTTTCTTTAGGAACTAAACGTATTACCAGGACTTTATGAGAAGAAGGCTGCACTCAAAATTTCACTCAATCATGAAAAAAATGAATGTGTGGGGGGCTGAAATTTAAAAGCCACGAAAACGTTTGTGGGGAAGATATTTCAAAGAAAGTGCTGGTACCCTGAAGTAATAATGGTTGTATTCTGTACTGTTACATTCTGTTACATATCAGAAACAATGTTTCTGATATCTATAGCATAATACTTCTGAAATCTGATTGCTTTTTATTCCAAATAGAGTTACATGTAGTTTCTAAATTGAGAGGTGGAGTCTTGTCAAAAATAAGATAAAATACCCAAATGACAGCATTGTGAATCATTAGTCAATTGTTCTTGAAAGGGAAAAATTGACCGAAGTACTAAGAAATTCTTTAAAATGGAACTTACTTGAAAATCACTCAGCTTTTGAAGGTTTTGATCATGAATGTGGAAATTGATTATTTTCATGTTATTGTCAATTGCATTTTGATACGAGTATTTTCAGATTGAGATGTGTATGATGCTACTGTTTCCAGTATCAAATTTAAAGTTATCCTATTTGAGATAACAGCAGTAATGGTGGTGAGGTTAAAAACAAATAATAATGTTAAACTATAACTATTCCTTTTTCTGATATGCTGCAGCTGTTGCCATTATGTGTTGTTTTCATGTTGTGTAAGTTTCGTAGGAAGCTTATATTCTTAAGGCAGAAATGAGTAGTTAACTGTTTGCATTTTTTCCTTTGTAGGCAGCAAGTAACAGAAATCATATTTGTTTTAAAAGCTGTCAGTACTCTCATAGATTCACTTAAAAAAACTCAACCTGAAAATGGTAAGTTATTGTTAAATAACATGATTCTAAACAAGGTAACATTCTATGTGCCACAAAGATGTATTTATTATTTCCTCTAGTAATTTCCCCAGAAATTTGGGGAAGAAAGTGTGGTCTGTAAGATTAAGTATTTTGTAAATCTTTGTATATGTAGGTGGCAGGTAGACAGAAAGAAAAACTACAAAGTTTTTCCAGTATGCCTAAAAGCATAAGGTCCTATGGTATGTTTAATAAATGAGAAAACTTCAATTTATGGTGTTTATTTCTTAAGACAAAGAAACAAAAAACCATCCATAAAATGCTAGTGGAATTCTTAAATATACAAAGGCTTGCTAGAGCCTTCTTTCTTTCTTTCCATAATGCCTTTGTAGGTCATTATGGATCATGTTGACAGAGGTGCCCTCTGCAGTTAAATGGGTGTACAAGTTAAATGCACAGACAGGCTCGTAGATACTTAAACTTGTGGTCTTGCTA
This sequence comes from Sclerurus mexicanus, assembly GCA_013396755.1. Lineage (NCBI taxonomy): Eukaryota > Metazoa > Chordata > Aves > Passeriformes > Furnariidae > Sclerurus > Sclerurus mexicanus. Next base: position 1,059,088 of record VWZF01006637.1, read on the forward strand.
TCCTCTCTTCCTACTCTAGTACCTCTGTGCCCAGGATTGAGAAAGATGTCTTAGCTCACTGATGCCTGAGTAAATGGTTGACATGTATTAAAAGGGTTGAATTAAATGAAAGACATCAATTTCATTTATAATCACGTATCCTGTTCCTCCTGTAAGCTGCACCTACAGTGTATGCGCGGACAGTTCTTGCAAGAAAACAGTCATGAGTCTTGGTATTGGACTCTGAAATTCTGGCAGAATTGTGTATACAACACTTCCCTCTACTTCCCTGCTTTTGATAGTATGAGAAACAGAAAAAAAAATGCTTTTTAACTCTGAAACAAACAAACAAACCAGTCTTTCCCAAAAAAACACAGGCAGGTGGGTTTCTGAAAGGAGGCAATGCCTCATTTGCAGCATCACTGAGCAGACAGAGTTATGATAGTGTGGTTCCCAAGGCTGATGGCAAAAGGGTGCAGGCAGAACTATGCCAGGATGCATAAAGCCTTTTGGCAAACCCTGAAGGCAATTGAGGTGCTCCTTTGGTGGGTCCTCCTCTTAGAAGGTAGAGTAGCCAGCTCAGCTAGACTGTTCCCCACATCCCTCCTGCAATGAGGGACATGCTTCTCCTGGTCCATATGCAGCTGTGCTTGCCAAACCTCCCACACACTTTCTTAGAAACAGAACCACTGGACAAATTACAGAATCACTTCACTCCCACTTCTACCTTTTAATAATTTTATTTAAGATAATTATTAATGTGTGAAATCACAGATTTGTTCTCTTTTGAAAGCAGAGCTAAAACAGAAATAAGCAAGGAAGTGACATAATAAAAAATATTTATGCTACAATGTTTAATTTTACTTGTTGGACTAATGAACATTGCCATGAATATTTTTTGGCTTGGTCCAGTGTTTCTACCTCTGCTTTCTATAGCTCTTGTAAACTGGAATGATTTGAAATCAGTAGAAAGCCTCATTGCTGACAATATTCCAGAAGTGAGATGTGCATCTAGTTCAATTTTCTGTCAATAGCAGAGAAAAGCAGGCAGAAAATGCATGTATATTATGGATTTAATTGAATGTTATCTTAAATCCGTCAGTTCTTCATCCAGAAAACATAGTGAATGACTCATATGTAGAAACACAGGTGGGATTTTACGGATATTATCCCGTTTGGCCTCTAGTTGCGGCTGCAAAAAATGAGTATGGCTCTCCTGCAGAAATCATCCCTCATATCCAAGTGCCCTGTGCGGGTTCCATAGTGTCTGTATAGCACTAGGTACCTATGCTTACACACCTGAATATGCCCTTATTTATACAGGTATTGAAAAAAAATCTGTTGTAAGAATTTGGACAGCAGTAAGTGATTCAGTCTGTTCTTTTCTTCCTTGCAGTTGATGCTAGCACATGGGCACAAGTTATTGCCTTGTACCCGACTTTAGTAGAATGTATCACCTGCTCATCCTCGGAAGTGTGCTCTGCTCTGAAGGAGGCACTGGTTCCCTTTAAAGACTTCATGCATCCACCAGCATCCAAGGTACAGAATGGAGAGTCTTGACACCATAAAACTTCTTTTTTATTCTTGAAGGGAAAAAAAGTATCTAGAAATGTTTGTTCCCGGGTGAAGTTTCTCTGAGGAAATCTCTTGTGACTAGTAGTACTTTGGCGACCCGTGCTGATTGCCTTTTAACAGTACTAACAAGAGCTCAGTAAGTTGTGAATACAGGCTATATCTCAAAGGTTCCAGAGTGAGTAGCAGTGCAAACCTTTAATAAATTTAACTGACTAGTTGGAATCATTTATAATCTAATGTACTTGCTACAGTATCTTGAAGTGGTGACTGAAAAGTGGGCTTATGTACAGCTTGTTGTGTATGTGTTAATGATGTAATTAAAAATATTTCAATTCAGTCAGATTTATTAGGCTGGTGTTTTGCACCCTTTTTTTGAAGTACGAATTGTACTAAAATTTTATGCAAGATGGTACTGTAACATTCCATATATCTGTAACCAGCCTTTGTAAACAAAGGGAACTGATATACTTGTGTGTATAATAAATGGTACAGTTCTGTATAAAATAGTTGCATTTATTATTTAAGTTCTTTTTAAAATATTGATAATGTCAAATGCTTGAAAATGTATTTATTATGAACAAGTTGTATGCTTGCATTTTTACTTACAGTTTGCCTTCTAAATTGCCAGATATGCTCATTCATATCTGATCATGTTAGTTTTTGCTTAATTGAATGTACCTTCTTTGTGCCCATTGGACATCTTCAAAGGGTCATGTAACAAAAGATTGCAACAAGCAGTCACAATCTGCTGATCTCAAATTTCAGAGTAGTTGACCTGAAATAAGTTTGAATATGCAGAAATCCACTGTAGCACTTCAACACTACCATACCTCACTTCATAATATATTTTGTCAAGATGTTTGTTCTGTTTAACTCTATCCATTTTTGTAGTTGCAGCCTTGCTTTAAAAAAACTCCAAACATATTTGAGATTGTTCGCCCTTTTTGACCTTCTTGGCAAGTATCACAGTCTTTGAATCATGACCCAAGAAAGGCGATTTCAAATATCTAAAATACTTGGCTGTAATATTGTGTTAAATAATTTTAAGTGCTTTGTTTTGTAAAGTCTTTTCAACCCCCAGAAATGTTCATCTTTTAATTATAAACTGTGTCTGATAAAAATCACGAGTAGTTTTGAAGATAGTTACTCATCTAGAAATGCAGTAGAATATGTCATCAGAATTTGTCATGTGAATTTGTTTCACTTTCATGTAATACACAATTGAAGCAAAACATTTAAAATAGTTTTGTTTTTAAAATCTGTGATCTAGCATTTAAACTTATTTAATTCATTTTTATTTCAATAATGTTTCACCTGTATTCACATATTTTTAGTCTGTGATGTGAAAGCACAAAGGCCAAATGTAAAAAAAGAAAAAAGACAGGTGCCTTTCTATGGATTTCAGAATTTCAGACCTTATCTTTAGGGTTTTGTTTCTTCAAGTCTTTTGTAGATATTAAAAGATACTATCATGCATAACAAATGGTATTAGATCTGTTTGCTTTGCACTTCCCTGGCTAAAGGGATGTTGATTGATCCATATGAATAGATGTAAAAGTTGTAGAAGCTTCAAGCTGAAGGTGTGATGAACTGGTCAAGGTTACCCTGCATGAATAATGTTCTCCAAGCAGGGTTTCGGACAGGTTGCGCCCACAAAAGCTTCAATTTATAGTCCTTTTTAAAAGCTTTCTCTTTCAAAATACACTAAATATTAAAGAGGCTTCAAGACCTTGCACATTTCTGTGACCAAAGTTGCATGGAACTTAATAGTCAAGCCTGGATAGTTTTAAGAGAACACAGATTTTACATTAAGAAAACAAGTTAATAAAATATATGTCAAAATACCTTCCTTGGAGGAGCAGTTACAGTAGACTGCAGAACTGGGTCTCACATACAGGTAACAATGTTATCCATACTCTGAAAGTAAAAACCTCACAGCTGCTCTCCTAATTAGGGGAAGATAAGTCAAGGTCTATGAGGTCATAAAAGAATCAAAGTGTAAGACATGATAGAAGGGAATTAATTTGTTTTAGAATATATTATCTTAATCATAATTTCTGGAAAGAGATGTGCAGACCAAGCTGTGGGTGAATTTGTTTCTAATTGATTTTTCAGTGATAATACAGATGCATTTGTCCTGTGAGGTACACCTTCATCTCTATCTGTAGTTCAAAAAGGGGGGCGCATGGGTCCTTCCTGACTCTAGAGTTTAGACTACTTTACCACCTATAGACATTAATCTTTAAAAACTTTTGAAAGAAACTACCAATGAGCTAACTTTCCTTTCTGTCCTCTTATTTACAAAATGAATAGAATCTGTGCTATTTGAGGCGTGTTTTGGACATGTAAGCTGAAGTCATGTTAAAACTGCTTTCTTGTATTTTGTATAAATAGTTTGAGAACTAAAAACAAAGCTACTTAGCTTAGAAAAGATATTTTCATTGACTAATTTTGTCTGTGAACAAAAATTATTCCCTTTACTGTGCCTTCTTGTCCAGCACTCAAATATTTCTTCCAATTTGAAGTATCAGTTTCTTTTTTCTCTTTACACTTTTTGCTAAACGTTTTAGGGCTTCTTTGATGCAATTAGCATTTTTGAATGTTTAAATATCACATTTTTACATATTTCTAACAAGGTAAATCTTGCTTCAGAAGAAATTGAATTAATGTAATGCTGCCTATTGAGTGGACCCTTGTCCAAGTTCTTTTCAAGTCTGTAGGGTTGCTTAGTTACAAGAAGTAAATCCCATGGACATTTTCAGAATAGGGGTCTGCAATGTGTCACTGAAGTCAACTAGAAAAGATATCGAGCTGACTGCACAGAAGTGCGTCAGCTGGAAGTTAGAAGATCAGCATTAATTGCTTATTGAATGTAACCACAGTCTTCACCTTTTCCCTTCTTGTACACAACTTTGAAAACATGGATGGGAATCCAAATTATTGGATTATTAGCATGTTTGTATCAAGACTTTGGATTACTTGGGAAAAATTGTCTGTCTCTATGCCATGACCATTGCCTTAATGTACACAAGGATTTAGATTGCTTAGTAACTGATTATGAAAAAAGAAAGATGCCTCAAGCTGGGAACTTCTTAAAGAAAGTCTTACTATTAGAAGTAACCTACACTAGATATTTGCTTTTCTTCAGAGACAGTAATCTAACTGGAATCTGTTTTGTTCCCTTGTACATGAGTCTGCTTCCCCACCTCTTTTATTGGTGGAATGTTACTGGACATTAAACCACATGAAACACGTGGTCAGTGTTAGTTATTTACAAGAGTAAATAAGAGTACATCTGTGAAACTTCAGTAGTTTTTCATCATATTCTGGAGATGGGCTTCTTTTTTTTCTGCCAGGATTGAGTTGTTTCTTCTTGCCAAACAGATAATTTTCACATAGCTGACCTTGAACTCTTCAGGCAAGATATTTTTAGTGAGATTAATGCCTTTCTTTTCCTCAGCACATGGCAAACACAAGTATTAGTCATCACTGTATTTACAGAAATTCATTTAGAAGTTCAGGATACTACTGTTCTTGGGGGTGAGGGATGCACGTTTTCTCCTTGTCTGTTTCTGTACAGCTCAGTTCTGTATCATCCTTTTCACTAGTTGTTCACTTCAAATTTTCAACTTGCTAATCATTTTCTGTATGGGCTGGCATCTTATACAACCTTCAGCTTGAGTCCTTCTGAATAAGGAATTGCTGTGCACACCTGCCTTGTGAGCAGAGCATATTCTGACTGCAGCTACTGCTACAGGCCCATAATGGTGTCTAGAGAGGGAGGTGTCAGAAAGTTCCAAATAAGGCAGCTAGTGTGTACATTTTGTTTAAGTTGAAATCCAAAACTGTGCATAGATAAGGCCTGTATCTGTAGGTGTAAACCATTTAACTGTCAGCAAAATATTGATAATACCTTTTTATGCCCTGAGAAAAGCTTCATTTCTCCCTGGATTTTCCACCCCTGCCTTCTGACAGTGCTTTTCTGTGTGTGCTTTTCTGTGTGCTTCAGGTGTAAGTTTTGGGGGAAGGGACTTTTTGACTAGACAGCATTTTATATATCAGGGCAAGTGTAAGTCCAATAAAAATTATTGTAAAGGGTCAGTATAGAACATAGGTTTCATATGGGGAGTAAATACTCCTTAGGGTTCATAACTGAGTTGTTGTGTTCACATTTATGCCATATTCAAAGTATCTTACTGAACTTGAAGAAGACAGACCAGGAAATTGATAGGGAAGACCTCACAGAAGACAAGTCTGAAGTAAGAGAGGCACTGAAGAGATAAGACAGTTTCTTGGAGATAGAAGGTCATGACTGAAAATGTGTGCTAGACTAGCTGTAATAAGAGACCAACTCAGTTAAACAAAGAATTTCATTGACTTCAAACACAAAGAGGGGAGGCCCATGGAAGGTGGAAATTCAGATACCACCAAAGAACAGTGGTAATAGATAGGGATGAAAGTAGATGAGATACACTTGTCAGCTGACAGTACTAAAAGATTTGCACTAACAAAAGTACTGACTACCTAACACAGTATGGCTATTGACACAGGTGACTGGTGTTTGGTTCAGAGCTGTGATTTGTGTGTTGAATTTTTTTGTTTGTTTGTTACAGTGATGACTTATCCAAAAAGTCAAAAAACAACTGCCAGTGTATTGCTTGTGCAATTGATATAAATGACAAATATTGAGGAAGCTTGCCTCAAAAGGAAAAGGAAAACAGGATAGAAAATGGTTACACGTTGTCAAATCGACTGGGCCTGAAGAATTTCTTCCTGGTATCTAAAGAACTAATCTGAGTAACTTCAGCATTTTTAAGGTCATCTTTGTGATGGTCCTTATGTCCTGTGAGTTAGAGAGTAACATGCTAAAAACAAATCCTCTTATTTCTGAGCTCCTTATTTAAGCATTTTTGTCTTCATTATGAAACAGCTTTGATAAAAAGGATAACTGCATGTTTACTCTGCTAACTGCAGGACTTCACTAGCAAGAGATGAGACTTTTCATTGCTTGAATTTACTTTATTATCAATGTTTAGAGGAGTTCTCAGATAAGCTTCTTTTAAAATCAGTATAATAAGCTTTTATCTCTCCATGTTAACATGTTTATTCCCACTGGTCATCCAGATGCCTGCCTTAAGAACTTTGTAAGGAATCTGATTTATCCTCTTTCCACCTCAAGTGTGTTTCTTACGAAAAGAATGAGTTAAGTACTCCTACCATCTTTTTCTTCAATCAAAAATATTGAGATGTTGAAGCATACTTGAAGGCAATAGCTCATTGGTCTGTTGTGTTTTCGGAAGAGATTACCAATAGACAAATGAGAAAGAAAATCCCTTGGAAGTCAGGTATCTGTTTGGCAGCTTCACAGTTTTGTTACTGAAGACTCTGTTCTTCAAACTGGAGTCATACCTGCTGTTCTCTGTGCACAAAACATCTGCCTTAGACTTAGCATGAGTCTCCATGACTAGTGGTATCTCCAAAATTGACAGCTTCAGAACTGCTCGTAAGGATGTGACAGTTGGAAACTTGAAACTTGTCTAAACTTGACATTGCCTAGTCTGTTGTTTCTAGTGTTAACTTTTTCTCACATGGAACAATTAAAGTTGCCAAGGAATGGCTTATTTTTCTGGCTTTCTTGCCAGAAGACTCACACTTCTTTCCCCCATCACACCACAGACTAATGCCTGGTCATGAGAGGAGGGAATGAGAGACACCATAGAAAAATGGCAACCAAAACTGGATTGCCACCAATTCAGAGAGCAGTTTGGTTTTGATCAGCCTCTCTCACGAGAAAACGTGTAGGGGACTGGAATATTAAGTGCATAGTACTGTTGGCATGTACATGTACAAAGAACTGGTTTCTGGAGTACATCACAACTATTACTTGCAGATTTACTTACTGAGCTTCTCTTCATCTCTTCAAGCTTGGCGTAGCATAATATGGTACTACCTTACCACTAAAATGACCCCCAGAGTCTGCACGGAGTACTACCCTAGAAAAATGAGGGAAGATAAACATTTATCTTAGAACAGAGTGATTTAAATATTTTCCTTCAAAATACAAAATTAATAATGTCTGTTACAGCTGTATGCACTATAATATTATAAAATTTTAAGGAGTTGTGTTGCCAAAGTCTCAAACAGAATGCACTGAACTGATGAATGGAGTAGCACAAACCCCTCCCTCTCTATAGAGTTAAGAGTGGGAAGCAAGGTTTTTGAAGTGCTAAACTACAGTCTGATAACAGTAGATGTTTCTTGTTAATTTCACTTTAGCCAGCTCAATTCAAACAACTAGGTCAAACTTGAAAATGGGTTAGGAATTGAAAAAGTTTTGGGGCTTTTTTCCCCCTTCTATACACAGGATAGACCTGTGAAAGTAAAATCTACTGTTATATAAAAGCTGAAGGGAGTGGCAACCAGAAACAATCAGTTGTTGTCTGTTAACAAATTGTATTTCATGAATGTATCCAATACATTTAAAACAGATAAATCTAAAAATTATTTCAAATGCCATTTTTTGTGTTACTGTACTTTGCATCCAAACAGAACTCTTAGCAAACTAATGAAGTGCTAGATAATAAAAAAAAATGTACTGGGACATTTTCAGATAAAATAAAATGTAACCATCTAATAAGCTGTAGAATCTTAACTATGAAAAATGTGTTCCCTAGTTCTAAAAGGTTGCCAGTCTTTGTGAAGTGACTATATTCAATTGCAAACAAACATTTAAATAATTGCTAATGAAGTAATAGTCTTTTAGAAGAGATAATACAAATGCAAAATCAGGCTTAAAACATAGTTTTTGTTTATTTAAGTCATTATTAAAGAGAAGTCACTTTTGACAAAAATCATTCCTCCTGTAATCAAACTTAGAAAGGCAGTAAGGAGTATCTGCTTTGAGATGCAAAAATTGAATTTCTCCTCTGAGATTTAGGTAACTAAAATACTGAAGTCTACCTCAAGATTAACTAGCCTGGCTTTCATTTGCAACCAGGGAAGACAAAATAGGCAGGCCTGGCAAGAGAACCATTCTATTCACAAAGAGGTCCAGTAAACTGTTGCTACCAGAGCATAGGACACTTCTTTAGGCTTAGGCATCTGGTGTTTCATGGTGTTTTTAAAGTAAACTAAAAGAAAGTTTACTTTAAATCTCTCAAAATGGAGATGAGAGAGCTACAGTAAATGGAGTTGACCTTGCTATTGCCAAGTATTGGTGGTGCTACAGTTTTTCTGAGCTCCTCTAAGAGCATCTTCTTTGTGGGTTTTTGTTTGTTTGTTTGTTAGTTCTTTATATGTCCTTTGCAGGGCCTACTCTAAAGCTTACCTGGTTTTTTCCCCTGGTGGAGATCATGTTCAAATATTTATTTCTTCTACTGTGTGTCTGCAAGGGACAACATGCTGTGACTTCCTTGTTGTCATGACATTAGTCTAAATAATTCTGCCACACTTTTGTAGACTCATCAGAGAATCTTTCTGTTTGTTTTTTATATTACATTTAACTGCTGCTTTTTTCCCAAGTGTTTCAGCAAGGTTACAGTTACTTCTGATACCTACAGCTTGGTGCCTGAATGCTTATTTTTGGCATTTGAATTTGTCATCTCTGAGGAAAATGAGAAAATACTTGCTAGTAAGCCCAAGTTCTTTCTGAGTCCCTGCACATTCATACTGTAGGTAAAAAAGACTTGAATTACTGAAAGTGACTATCCCATCCTCAAAGTCTTTCAGAGCTTTGCATTACAGTGTGTGGGACAGCGTGAGGGAATCAGCAAGGTGGGTGGCTCCAACAAACATTATGGTCTGGAGGCATGCAGATTGGTACCCATATCCATCTATAGCTTTTCATATTCCTAACCTTTCAGGTCCTTTTTCATTGCTTTCCAGGATCTACTTTAATAACTCTTGGACTTAGTTTTCAGATAAATGCAAATCCAAAAAAGAAAACATCAGTGTAGGTGTTCTGATTTGCACTGTAATAAACTCTTATGTATGCTGAGTATCTGCCACTAGTTTGTACTGATATCTGATTACAGTTTCTGCCTGTACATGATAAATGACAAATATTTCAATTAATAAACTTACCAACCTCCAAGAGGAAACAGTATTCTACTGTTATTTATCTCCTCTTCGTATAAATAATTAGATTGATCCAAATGATGTGGTTTAAATTTATATTTTACTTTCACCCAGAAGTACTGATTCTCCTCATATAGAAATTGCTAGTTCCTTGTGTAAGAAACTTTATAAATGTTCTCATGATATTCAGATGGATTTCTGTCAATCAGTGAATATAAAAGAGACCTTAATTCAGGAAAACGAGTCACTGAGATGTGAAATACTGATAGTCTTGTGCAAAAGTTACTTTACATTATAGTGGCCTTAGAACAGAAGGGAGCACATTAAAAAAAATGTTAAATTTAACCCAAAATTAAATAAAAAACTTTAATATTCTGGGTATGAAACTTTTTTTTTGCCACTACCAATATTTTCTAATAGAGTTAAAATAAATCTGATTATTTGGGGGGGAAAAAAGTATGATAATATCTAGCTTTGACTTTTTAATAAACACACTTTCCCAATTTTAAATTTTGTTTCTTTTTCAGAACTGGGTTGTCACGTGTATGACAATGTAACTGAGTAGGAATGGAGCATACATTCATTTCCTTGGTGCATCCGTGTTTGTAATACTTTACCTCTTCTTATTTGACTTTAAATAGCACAACAATTAAGTCTTGCTGCCCCTGTGAGAAATAGTATTACTTGGCTTTACCAAGGCATTGAGAGAAAGTGGTCTGAAGGAGATCACTGAGTCCCTTCCAGAACCAGAAGTAAGACTCCTGAGTTACTGGATGCTTCCATTTTCTCAGCGGGAGAATGTTTTTGAACGTGCCAGGCAATATCAAAAACACATGTACTTCCTAAGCATACAGAAACTCTTGGCATGTTTTCTCCAGCAGAATGTCACTGGTTTCAAAGCCTTTTAAGCAAGCGACCAGTGATCTGATTGCGCCAGATGCTTCATGTAGGTAGTAACAACTTCATAAATGAGGAACCACGAAACTGTGAAGTATTTTGTCTCTGAGGGGGCAATGTTTTGGCTGCTTTCTAATGTCACTTTCTCAACTACAAATTTGTTGCAAGTTGTCATTAGAGGCATTGCATTTCATTCTTAATCCGTGTTGCAGATAGTTTTATAGTGGAAACTGTAAGGCTATTATTTCCATATTTTGCATCACTGATGTTAATGCAGTCGTTGTGAATGGAATTACACTTTTTTTTCTTTTAAACTCTTGCAGGCTAATCCCTGTTGTGTGCTGGCAGCTGTTTTTTCAATAGATTTGTTCATAAATGTGTTGGTGGTGAAGGGCAGAACAAACGATCAGAATGTTAGTTTGTAACTTTTGTGCATCTGTAATGAGGTTCGCGGTCTGTTTCTTTGATGTCAGCTGCTGTGTGGAGCGATCGCCGTGGAGTCTGTTTCCATTCCGGAAGACAGGCGCCCCAGCCCGAGCGCAGAGCCGCGGAAGGCACTGTAGGTGCCCTGGCAGCCCCTGCCCCGCTCTCTGCGGCTCGGGCTCTGCGGGGCCGCCCCCGCGCCAACGCCGCCGCCGGGGCGCGTTCCCG
>VWZF01006637.1:1070723-1230196 GCA_013396755.1 Sclerurus mexicanus
GTGGCTGTTTGAAATTAAACGTGATCTTTACTGTACCAGCTGGGGTCTGTAATGTATCTGATAAATGAAGCTCTTCCAGTCGGTTTCAGGTCATGCAAGGAAAAGGGCAAAGCTGGGGAGGGAGCTGGGCGGGGTTTCCCTTTGCTTTTCACAGTCAGGCGAGAGGAGTCTGGTTGATGTCTGCAGCAGATAAAGGAGACGAGGATCATCAAAAGACCCCAGAGCCCTTTTGTCTTTCTGCTGGTTTTCCCTCTAATTTCACTTATGACTGCTGTGTTGTCTGCCTTCTCGTTTCCCCGTTCAGAAGGGGTCGGGAGCACCAGGGCCCTGGCTGAGGTAGTAGTTTGTGCTGTTGGTCGGGTTGTGACATTGCCCGCTGTGGAGATAACTGCGCAAGCTACTGCCTTGCTAGTGCTGGTGATGATCAGCTGCAGATGAAGACAATGACAATGGGAATTCCCTTTGTTTTCCCGGGATTGCATGCTGCTGAGGTGGCAACAATTCCGACTCCTCCTGGTTCTGCAGGAGGAATCTAGCCTTGGCCACCGAGACGAGTAGTGGGGTTCGACCCCATCAGTAGGATGGCGCTTCTTTCACAGAGCTGGATGAAAAACCATTAGTTTCACGCTGGCTGGAGGGCACCTGAATTTGGGCTGAAGAGCAAGTGTCTCCATTTCTTCTCATACTTAGACCTTTATTCACCTGGCATCCTTGAAAGAGGTGGATTTTCTGTTTTGTGAAGATGAAGATCAGTGGCAGACGTGTATTTTGTATGTTCTAATATGCAAAACTTGTGTGTATGGTATTAAGTGCTTTTGTCTGAATGGTAAAAAGTCTTGAATATTTATTTAACAATGGCAAAAATATGTAATTACCACTTCCTAATAGTAATGAGTCTTTTTCAATATAGTTTACTAATTGTACTGCTTGGTGCTAACAGCTTTTTAGGTGAACTTCTGAGATATCTGCTGTATATTTTGACTTAGTGTGAAAAGCAAACCCATGAATTTAATATTGTGAATTAATTAAAACTGCTAGAATATTTACAGTGATGTCTAAGGGTGTCTTTTTCATATAAGTTTTAATGTGTTGATCATTTATTATAATGGCTTAAACTTGGAATATATTCAAATGTTTACAATAAATCTGCATAACTGTCTCTTATGTTTTTAAAAAGGAAAGTTAATTCTTCAGTCTTTATAAGACCTAACTATGAGCAGGTTGTGGTTAATCTGTTGAGTTTATAGTGAAAGTTAAAGCTCTAGCTAAACATTTGAAATTAGGTTTGTGCCTTAGTAGTGCTCCTGATTCATGGTTCTATTTATAATATTGAGAAGAAACACAATGTTTAACTGTGCTTTTTTGGAATTTTTTGAACTCTGTGTGTCTAGTAGACATGCAGACGTTGCTCTTGCATGTCTGCTGAATGTAAAGTGCCTTGCAGAACACAGAGAACAAGCCTAATCTGATTCTACTTCATTTCTGCTCCATGCAATGTGTTATTCTGGTAATTCAAGCTCTGTCATAAACTAAACTTTTTAAAAGCTGGGTATTCTCATGCTCACTAATAAACTAACACATTAAGCATTCTTACTAGTAGGTTTTCTTTTAAGTTAAATAGCAGTCATAGTTGTTGACTGTCTGCAAATTTAAAACATGCCCTAGAGTTTTTTCCCCAACTTAATTAAAGGGTCAAAAAGAATGCTATAGCTGCCTGCTTTACACGTCCTTACAAACAGCACATCTCAGGCAGAGACCTTTGAGGTTTGATATGGAAGTTAGGATAGTATTTTCACAATGTACCTTTTAGGCATTGATTTTAACTGGCTAATCCACCAGTGCCTTTCTCTTCAATGAAGAGTGTATATATATATATATATATATATATATGTATCCCTGATACAAATCACGCTTTCAAGTGCCATAACATTATTTGGTTTGAATTAGCCTTTCAAGGAGCTTGTCTCTGTATGTTGATTGTAAAGGAGGTGAAGGTCCTTCAGCTAAGTTAAAATGCCTGGATGTGGCTTGTGTGAAATTGTCCTCCCTGTTGTTTTGCCTTATGCTCAGGCAACTTTGGTAGGACTAGATTTTGGCTCCCTTTGTAGCTTTTTAGGTTTGAGGGAGAAAATCAATGAGAGAAAATGTGTTTGAGTATACTATCATTGAGCACTTAGTTGTTTTATCTTGTGTGTAAAGTATCTCCCTTAAACTTCACTTGTCACCTGAACCAGAGTTCTTTGTGCTCTGGATGATGACTTCAGAGTTCAGGAGAATGTTAAAACTTGTACTAAAATAGAGAGTACTACTGAAATAATGCATGTGGGGGACTCCTGGTGAGATGTTGTATAATACATGAGGTGGTTTGTCCTCATGGCCACATAGGTCTTGATTATATATTGCTTAGTAGTTTTTTTAGGTATGTACAGGTAAATTATTTCTTGGAGGAATTGTATACAAGGTGGTTAGCTTTGCTCTAGGGCTATCCATCCATTTCTTGGTTCAGAACACTACTCAAGTCTTGCATTCAAAATATAGAAGTTAGTCCAGTCAAGTTTTGTCCTTAGATTTGTCCTAGTCTCAGTCCTTACTGTTTAACTGTCCAATTTTCATAGCCCACTTATATGAAGCAGACTGCAACATCCGGCTTTGAGGCAAAAAGATTATTTTTTCAGTGGAATAGAGAGCTTCATCTCAGTGATGTTGTAAAAGTCAAAGCTGGTATTTCTGAATCTGTGAAAACCTAAAATGCCAAGAGTAGCTCATATCTTGCAAATTCAGTAAGCCTTTATTGTGATTTGATGAATTAGTTCGGAAAGAAAAATTGCATCATGCCAATTAAAAAGCAGCACTGCTGGCATGTTATTGTCTATGGCATTGTCTTGTGCTGAAATTTTTTCCTCTTTATTCTTCAGATGTTTCACTGAGTCAAACTTCTTGTGTGAATTTGTATAGAAACATTAAAATAGGCACATGACTGAGTTGATGGAATTTCTCTGCAAAGTTATTTAGTTTATAGTGTCCCTATTGTGTATTGTTTGCTGTGCTGAGTGAAAGTACTGCAAGAAATATTCCTCTGTCGCTTTTCTGAGCACTTCTTTTGACTCGTGGAATAATAAAAATGCATTGAGATTCACAGCATAGTCGATTAAGCTTTAGATTCTCTTATTCCCTGGTTTGATCTCTTTTTGCGCTATTGTCTTACCTATTTTGTGAAGAACAGTCACCAGCTGCTCACCCCTCCAGCTACTGTCTGTCAAGGCTGCTTCTAAAGATACTGGCATGCATCAACCTAAAATCTTAGATTCAAGATAGTTGCTTCCCTGCAGGGTGCAGTTGCCCTCTCTGTCACCAAGGAGAGTACTGTGTTCCCATGCTAGGAAAATTGATATTTAAGAACTTCACTGAGGGCTGGCTTCAGTCTTGTACTTTGTTAGGTCCTGGACCATGCACATAATAATGATTGAGACCTCCCACTTTACACTGGGAAGCTTGAGACGCTAAGAGAAAATGCCATTTTCTAGAGAATTACATCTCTAAATATATAAGCACTTAAAACACATCAATGCATTAAAAATGTTATGTGTGCAGCTTTTCATTTGATACTCTGTAAGAATGAGTGCTAAATTAACAAAAGGAAATGCTTACTCTAGTAATTACAAATGAAAGTGGACCACGTTCTTTGTATTTAAATAGTTTACTTGCATATCCCACTATCCTGTGCTTAAGTGTTACTCAATGAAGTTGTAGAAATCAGTAGCAGAAGTGGAACTGTCCTTCATAAGTGTAAATGTTTGAGAGACTGGGCCTAAATATCCAGATTCCTATTCTTTAGAATGTTTTGAATATTAGCCTTCTAATATATATTTGGATCATAATTTATACAAATTTATGAATTTATTTTTAGGAAAGTAGTCAGTCTTTTTATCTGAGCAAGTTTTTAGCTAAAAGTCTTTGAGCCTCTCAGCTATATTAATGTAAAGGCTTTGTGAACTTCTGTCCAGAAAGAACATCTGTCCTGCCTCTGAAGTTTGTAGACATGAGGAGAAATATAACAGAAAAAGTTAACTTTAGTGGAGATTTAGTGGAATTCCTGAAGTGAAAGGCTTGCATTTAATGGAAAGGGGCAGGGGTGTTTCCTCGGACATGCAAAGCACTACATCACGGTGAAAGCTGCCGTGTTTGCTCTGGGAAGCAAGTGTGAAGACTGGAAGTGAAGTTCTGTTTCTTCTCCCTGGCCAAGACTTTCCAAGCAGAAAATGCTCTCTTACCTGGCCTTCCAGTTTCTCTTCCCAAGTTTGCCTCTTTCTGCTGTGTTTGTTTTCTTTGTACCTAAAGTTCTCATTCTTGCCTTGTTAGTTTGTGTATCCTGCTTGCCTCTGCAACCCAAGCAAAACTGCCTGTATTTTCTTGGTTTGCCTGACTGTTTTAGGCTTCTGGTGAAGTTCTGCAATGACTGCAACAAAGAACTATCTTGGCAGATGATATTAGCTACATCCGGAACTTAGTGATGCCAGTGTGTCAGTAAACAAATGGAAAAAAAATCCAATCTTGGACCTCCTTTCATAAGTGGTGAAGGTCTTGTTCTAGGCCACCTAAGAAAATAGCATCTATGATGCCTAGTTATCAGATCCCTACATCATCCTTGATTACCTTTTTCCTCTTTTCCACCCTCTCCACAGTATCTTTTCAAGCCCGGAACTGTTTTCAACCACTTTAGAGAAGGGTGGTGTTTTAAAAAGAAACTATATACTTCTGACTTCCATGACAATAGATTTAAACATCTCATTGTTAAAGTAGTGTGATATTTCCCAATTCCACCTTTGACCTGAAAAGAACTTAGAGTATTCATCATGCCATTCTGAAGGGTGTTTTTTCTGTCCTCTGTTTCATCCTTTGCAACAAGTGGGGATTTTGCCTAACATTTATCCAGCCTTGTCCCACAAAAATGAGACAAAGGAATTGATATGAAAATATTTGCATTAAATGAGATAAGGTTATATTTCTCTTCCCTTCTGCATGGAGGTTTGTGTGTATTGGAAGATAATAGGGGATAGTTTTGCTACTGGTTAACTTTGGAAGTACCACATTAGGAGGGACTGTTCAAGTGATAGCCCAGTGACTTTGTATTACCTGTGGCGTGTGTTCCTGGAAGGAACATTACTTTGGTGCCAAGGCTTTTGACCAGAAAGGCAAGAGCATCTTTTGTGTGCCACCTGCAAAGAAAAATAGTGGATGTGGAAGCAAATTAAAAAAATAACAGGTTTTCAGCTGCTTTGAAATCTCTTTTTTTTTTTTTTTTTTTTTTTAAATCTGGTTTCTGGTTTAGCTGGTAAAAATCACTCTGGTTGTGTGTGGTTTTTTTGCTGAGTCCTTACGTTTCAGACTGAAGTGTAGTTTTCAGTCTAAAAAGGGTCTTGTTCATTCCCCGAGTTTCTGCACCATGCTCTTAGAGGGAGGTTGGTCCAGTTGAGAAGCTTCCAGAAGAAAGCTTCTGCAAGATTAAAATAAGCCTAAGAATAGTAAATTTTAATTATTAAAAACTTTGCTTATGATAGTAAATTACATTTCAGTATTTGAAGTATGAAGTGGGGCCCTTTTTCTGAGGTAGGCGTAAGTGGAAGCTATATCACTCTTGTCCAGGAAAATTACACCCGAGATGAATTGTGGTTTTGTATGGTACCATGGGATTCATCAGGCAATGGTGTGACAGACATGTTCATCCCTCACGCAAAAGGACAAGTGTGGTGGTTTGCCTAACAGCAATAACACACAGGGGCCAAAAGTGAACTCAAAACCTGAGACATTTCTATGAGCCTTTGTGGTGTTTCCACTCCTGGTATTGGAGTGTGGGGTCTTCAGAACCTTCTGGAAAATGCATGTCAATGATCTATGTAATAGATATTAATTCATGTAAGAAAGTCACCACCTGTATCAGATTTTCCATTCCCTCTGTGTTGTGGGATAGATTCCCCTATTGTGTGTTTCCTTGGATTATTTTTAGATGTGTCATAGATGAACCCTGAGTTTTGCCAAGAAGGTGAGGCCAAGGAGGTAGGTGTTTAATGGTGTGCGTTCTTTTTGCTCTTTCCATTCCTAATGAGAACACATGTATTAGAACCTGAGAGAGATGTAGGGCCAAAGTACAGTCCTCTGTGAAATGCCTTGTCTGTGCAATACATACACAGGCTAAATGGTGCAATCCGACTCTTGTTCATGAAGTCCTGGGATGTTTCCTATCATGCACCAACAGCCGCTCACTCTCCCTGTTGGGGCTGGGGGGAGAATCAGAAGGCTAAAAGGGAGAAAACTTGTGGTTTAAGAGGTAAAGCTAAAGCTCCACACACAAGCAAATCAAACCGAGGAATTCCTTGACCACTTCCTATAAGCAGGCAGGTGTTCAGCTATCCCCAGAAAAGCAGGGATCTCTCATTATTAACAGTTGCTTGAGCAGATAAATGCCATTGCTCCATCCCCATTCTCCCCCCCAGCTTTATATACTGAGCATGATGCCATATGGTATGAAATATCACTTAGGTCAGTTGGGGTCATTTGTCTGGGCTGTGCCCCCTCCCAAATTCTTGTGCACCCCCGACTTCCTTGGTCTTTTATAGGCCCGTTTTCAGAAGGGGGAGAGCTGTCATTTTCCCGACTGCATCTGTACAGTTCTTGTCAAAAGGTCAACTACCCTCTAAGGAGCATTCAAAGGAGGGCTACAGAGATAATGAAGGGCCTAGAGGGGGAAACCATACAAGGAGTGGATCAGGTCACTTGGCTTGTTCAGCCTGGAGGAGGAAGGAGACTAAGGGGAGACCTCAGTGCAGTCTACAGCTTCCTTACAAAGGAAGTGGAAAGGCAGGCACTGAACTCTGTGGTGACCAGTGACAGGATACAAGGGAGTTATCTGAAGTTGTGTGGGGAGAGGTTTAGGTTGGATATTAGGAAAAGGTTCTTGACCCAGAGGGTGGTTGGGCACTGGAACAGGCGCCCCAGGGAAGTGGTCACAGCACCAAGCCTGAGAGAGTTCAAGATGCATTTGGACAACTCAGGCACATGGTGTGATTTTTGAGGTGTCCTGTGCAAGGCCAAGAGTTGGACTCAGTGATGCTTGTGGGTCCCTTCCAACTCAGGATTGCTGCCTCTAATTCTGGTCAGCTGGTGGACAATTACTTTAGAATGGGTAAGTCTGATATCTGAACCCATGTTACTGGGCAGTTAGTATCATGATGATTCGAAAACTTACTGCCTGATACTTTCTCTACAGTTCTCAGGCTAAGCAGAAGATAAATCACTTCCTTACCTACCTGCTTACCTCATTAGGGGCCAATATCTACATATACAATGGGCTGTACTGCAAATGCAATATCTGTGCTTTCTGAGGTCTTCTTTCCCAAGGTGATAATTTTAAGTGCTATCAGGATGTACACATGCGTTGTTGCTGTCCATATTTGTGCTGCTCTGTGTCATGTAACCGTATCTGATTTACACCGTGATTTCAGTCAGATGCTGAAATGTGGCATTGTAGAGATACAGTGTGGTGGTGTAACAGTAATCACCTGAGCTAAGTTCATTTCTCGTGCCGTCATTATCATGGTGGCCTTTCATGCTGCAAAACCTGAATATGGACCCAAGAAAGGCTTCTGTCAGCAAGGATGCAGTAGGTACCCTACAATTTTGGCTACAATGCCTAGAGCAAGGTAGGTCTGAGCTGGTATGAAGTGAGAGCTAGCACTGCTATGCACATTAAATGTTAATAGGTGTGCCAGTCTGCCAGCTAAGCTGCCATTATTTTCCAGGTCCCTCAGGCTTTCTGTTCTCTCTTGTGACCTAACTTTACTGCTACACCCCAGCCTCACAAATGTCTTTCTTCTTTCTGGCACCTGAAAGATTGTTTTGTTGTTGTGTTAGTCCCTGATGTCATACATGGTCTGTCATGCATTCTGTACCCAGCTGCTGCCTTTGCTACATTAGTAAGTGGTTATAGGCTAGAGTAGAAAAGAAAATAGGGAAGGATGGCAGAGGAAACAAGTGCTTAGGCTTACCAATCCTTTTTTAATAGGTGAAAAGTAAAAATTGTCTAATCAGTCAAGCAAGTTCAAGGCTTAAAGAAAGTAGATAAACAGTAGTGATGTTAATCAAAACACAAATAAAATTATCAGTGCCAAGTCTAGTGGGAGCAGAGGTGTTTAAATATTTATGCAGTATGTTCTCCCCTCCCTTTCCCAGTCTTGTAGTACCTATGGCCCTACTGGTGTAGCAATGTGGTGGTGGAATGCTTAGGATAACTCACGGCTGCTGACAGCCTTCAGCAGCCACCACACGAGCTGCAGCTAGCTGAAGTTGGATCTGGAGGCAGTGTGCAAACAGTTCAGGTGCCATTAGAATTTCTGTTTCAGGAAGCCCTAATGCAGGTGGCTCAGCTGGTCATGATGATAATGTGTAATCCTGCCCAGATGGCTGTGGTCAGCTCATGCCAAGGATGGACTTGGCGTTTGCCCAGAAAATCCTTTATGGTAATTCTGAGGTCTTTGTGGTACCCTCCACAGCCTCCTTTTGACTTGAGTGGCAGGAGGGGTTGCAGGCAGCTGTGGAGCAGCAGAGCCCACCACCAGCAGTCAGCAGAGACTGAACCACTGGAACGGAACTGTTGGTACAGGGCTGTTTCCCAAGGCCCATCTACTCTGGCACTCTTACCCTGGCAGAGCTTACTCAAGGATAAAATTTGTAATTCTGAATATGGCTGCCAATGTTGTTCATTCCAGTTATCAATGCTCAGGAAGGTGAAATACTATGTATAGTGATAGCTGCAGATGACACAGTGATTGATGAAATGTGGAGCATTTACTGTTAGAAAGCAATCCAAATTGTTTCCTTAGTCACAGCCCAACATATTTAATACTGTCAACCATAAGTGCCATATATACTAGCAAAGAAAGTAGGCTACATCTGCAGGATGTGTTGTATAGAGACGTAAAAGTAGTTTGAGGTAACAGATGGCAACTCTTGGTCTGTTATATAAAATTATTTGTGAATGTCAGGAAAAAGATAAAAATAGAATTAATTCAGTCAAAAATTCCTACAGGTTTAAAGAACATATTGAGATTATATCTGATGGATAGTAGGAGTGTTTGACAGGAAAATTATTGGAGTGGACCCAGTGTTTTGAAATTAAGCCTAAATAGGAGGAGGGCTTCCCCCCTCTTCATCTCCTTTGGAATTCACTGATTGAGTAAAAAGATGTGCAGCTTTTACCTTCAAAGTCAACACTAGTGTGGGTCACAACACTTCACTGTTCAATAATGATGCACTGGAATCCCAAAGTTCTCAGACTAAGCCAAGGTAGCAAGGACTGAGGTGATTTTACCATCTTTACTGGCTCTGCTCTAGTCCCAGCCGTTACTCAAAACACTGACTTAACTACTTTTGCCCCTCTATGCTTTCATTTTTCCCTCTTTTCTAGTCCTTCTGATTTTTTATTTTGTGTTAATCAAGTCTTATTTAATTAGCCAAAAACTTGCCAACTTCAACCTTGTGACCAGGTATAAAGCAGTGTCTTTGATGTTATAATAGTTTTGGTAGAGCTTGAAGTGACTCAAAGATTATACATATTTTCTTAATAGTGGCTGATACAGGAGAGCCTAGCAAGACCAAATGGCATTTTCTTATTTATTTAGTATTCAGGCTTTTTTCCTCCATTTCTTTCTTGTTAGGTTTGTACATCCCTTTCAGCTTCATGTGATGAATCTCTAAGCTATTTCAACTTGGTTTCCCATCCCTAAAAATACTGTTAACGCTATTATGAACATTTTGGTCTGTCAAGACTGTGAAAATAGGAGTGTTATTTGTGTTCTGTATTTTGTATATCTAAAATAATGGGAAAGGAATAAAACTGAAGATTTAGGTGAGCCTTCGAATAATTTAACTTTGTTGGACTTGCTACTGTATCCTCTACTGTCTTTATAAAGGACTTGCACATTTCTGTATGCTAGTCTGTAATGGAATTAAGCAGGATGAAATTGCCAGGCTCATAATGCTGAATTTCATATGGTACATGGCAGCATTGTGTTAACTCCTTTGTACTGATTCTAACAGTATACATGGACCAAGGTAGTCCACAGGGGCTACATCTCATTAAGCGAGGATTTAGAAAAGGGGCTAGTGTAGTTCCCTTGAAGTGGACTTATATTACACAGCTTCACTGTACAGAAAGAAAGCTATTAAGCTGAACAAAGGGATCTTCCCATCATATAGCACTTGTTTATTGTATATTGATAAACTGATTGTCTTAATTCAGAAAGAAAATGGGACTATTGGAGAGAATTCAAAGAATGAAATGTTTGGGGGAAAACTATCAAGACACATCATATACGTAGCCAGCAGATCAAAGAAAAGGATGGAAGGTAGTATAGCACATACATGGCAAAGCACACTGATTGTGGGAAGCTTTTAATAATATATACATTTTATATGTAATATATTTTAATAATATATAAATACATTAGTAATATATATCATATGAAGTCACAGAAGATGCAGTTTATCTTATGCTATTAATTTATACATTTGAGCATTTAAATTGGATAAGTAGTAGAATTGAAGCATGCTATAGGTCTTAATAACTCTCCCTCTAAACAATGCACACTGGTCCACATTTGATGTTTGACATTTGAAGAAGTTACATGGCTGTCATACCGACCCAGTGGTACTGCTAGGCCAAAACGGTGTCTGGGAATGACTGTCTTCAACATCAAACTCCATGGCTAAGCTTTTGTGATGATTTCAAAGCCTGTTCATCAAAATTGTCAGCTCTTTCTGCTTGGTGCTCTGGGCCCTGGACCTCTCTTAGGAGGCAGTAATCCTGTCATCCTTACTGTACTTAAATTCCTCAGCTCCACTGAGTCCAGAAAAGAATGACTATGGTAATGGTCCTTCTTCTCTTCCTTTAGTACACAACTCTGCAGAATACCTATAGATATTAATTGAATATTCAAAGTCAGTGGTTTCCTTTCTGTTTTCCTCCTGTGGTCAAATAAAATCATTAACAATGCATTCTTGCATTATTGTACACCCCTATTTCTGCTATGAAATACAGTTCTTGCATGTCTGCGATTAGTGTTTCCTTGGCTGCACATCCTGCTGCCTTCATCATTACAAGAAATCATGCTAAACTTATGTTCCTGATTCTGGTTTACAAGGCACCTCTAGCTTTGGGACATTCTTTTGGCCTGTAGAATGAGTTGCTTCTTTCTGTGATGACGTTGTGTCATCATTAGTGTTGTCATTTCTGCTGGATGTAGCTCTTCTGATGGTCATCTAAACATGTATGTTGGTTGTGGAATGTGGCCAGGGCTGTCCAACCATCAAACCATTTCTGGGTCCTGTCCTCCTTCCCTGGATCTGAGCAGCCTTTTGCCCTCCCACTGGCAACAGCACTCAGCCATAGCTTTGTCAGCAGAAGCCTAGGGTCCCTAGGTCTCTTTTCGTTCTGTCTGTAGCAATGTCTGCCCATCCTAACCTGTACAGAGAGGTATTCTATTCCTTCCTTGAGCAGCTACTGAACTCATTTTCGTCTGCCTGTCACCAAAAGCCAGGCTTTTCCTGTAGGGTGGTAGTGATTGAAACCCACTCTCTGCCATGCTTGGCCAGGTGCTGCAGACTTACCCAAAACATTACACAGCTACTGCTATAGTGACCTGGGAAGGGCAAGGAGCAGTGACTGATGCTGAAAGGCAGTCCTCTTGTGCTTTTTTTTCACAGCCCTGCAGCTCTTTTTGCCCGGTTTTATATGCTGGAGTGTGAACTCACTCAGGAGGTGTTATGCTCTCACCTTAAAGGAAAAGGGCTAATCAGAAAATCTCCACAAGTCACAGTCTTTGCACTACTGATTGGACTGTAGGTGGAATGGGAGTTTTCGGTTGTTTTGTTGTTGTTGTTTGGGGTTTTTTGATTGGATTTTGGTTTGGGTTATTTTTTTTCTATCAATAAGTGGCAAATACCGCGTGTAAATACTTGTTCATGTTACAATTTAAAAACACTTCTTACAAATGGAGAGTTTCTATTCTATGAGAAGAACTTGCTTGCTTGACAGTGGGACTGTGTTGGCAAGTAAGTTGCAATCATTTTAGTGTCTTGGCATGGCTTTAACAGAATACTTCCTTTGCTTCCACTGAAGCTTCACTTCCTTTGCTGTCATCATTGGCTCTGGTTGTGAATAGCACATTACTTCTGTTGCCGTTCTTACTCAAGTCCAGCTGCAAAAAACCCACCCTCAAACAAATTCGAGTTCTCTGTTTTAGGAAAGTTAGCATTCTCAAACCCTTCCTTTGTTCTTTCTTCCTTCTTTGTTTTCATCTTAATTCCAGCAAGTTTAGTTTTCCATACTACTAAAAGCAGTCTTCATTCAACAGTGGATATTCCAAGTAGGTCTTTTTTGGCTATAGAAGGCAACTGGGGAACTGATGGATCCACTGCTGGTATGGTCAGTATCCCTTTGAAGTAATCCAGGTCATATGCTCCATTTACAGAAGCATCTGAGCTGCTACTACAGCAAGAAACTATCACTTAATGTGGGCCATTAGATCAATCTACATTATAGTCTGCTTTTAAATAAAAAAGGAAACAAAAGAGTTGTGATAAAGGCTAATTTCCTTAGATTCCTTCTCCTTTTGTATAGTAATGATAAAATGTCTGTGTTTGTACCAACTCTTAAACTAGTGCTGATAAATTGCTCTTCCTCTCTAAGGACACTCCTCTGTGGTCTACTCTAGCATAACCAGCTAAACCTCATCTCAGCCCTTTTCAACACTTGAAAGGAGCCGTTTACAGAATTTTTCAGGCAACATGGACTGACACGTTTTCAGCTGCCCAGAGTGAATTTAGGAAACCAATAAGAGGTCAGGGACTTAAACACAGTGGTACCCAGATGGGTCTGGTGGTTTGGAAGTAGTCTGAAGCTATGCCAAAAATGGCTAACCATTTCTATTAAACCTGTATGTACTCATATGAGGAGTCTGCAGCCACCTGCCATAGTATGGTGACCTAAACCACAGACTAGTGCCTTTTGCTGTATTAGGTGATATTCTGAAACCTGATATTAAACCTGACCCAGAACATGGTTTCCTGTTTGTAGTTCAGGTGTATTGCTCCATAATTCAACTTGTTCAGCTGCTTTTGTATTTCTAGTAGGACCCTGTAAAGTTCTACTTGTTTTAAAAGCTACAGGAAAAACATAAAGGAGCAAATAATCTCCCTGTCTCACTGTTGTACTGAGGTTATCAGAAATGCCTGTTCTTGGTATCTAGAAAAACAGAAGGAACTGCTTGAAAAACAACACATATTTTCTCGCACTCTCATCTCTTTTTTTTTTAATCCATTGTAAGCTGAATTTGGCAATCTGCATGATGGGTTGTAAATTACTGCATTGATGTCAGTATTTGCAAATGATAGAAGGAAATTGGGAGTTCTTACACTTTTTGACTTGATAGTAACTGAATACTGATTCATGTAAGAACATGCTATTTCATATCAAGAAGTATGTAAAAAAGTCCTTAAGAGCTGCACAAATGTAAGATGAAAGTATGATTATTTTCTCCAGCAATAATTCTACTTCTTTATGGAGTTTCCATTTTAGCTGTTTTTTCTTTTTGCATTTAAAAAGTAACTTCCATTCTCCCTCAAGTGATTTCGCAGGTTGAAAAAAGGACAGATCTTTACATACATGTGGAAAATAATTTTCTCAAAATGAATGCATCTATTCAGGCACTTTTTCACACATCTGCCTGATGGATCTTGTTTTCCTTTATTTTTTTTAAATTGTTTTGACCATTCCCATGTGACTGTTTTCATTAGCTTTTCCCAAAAATACACTGTACTAGAGAGAATCCTAGGCTTGTGACTGAAATCAGACCAGTTTCAAACATAAACTAATGACCTCATTTATCTTGAATGAAATATATGGGGTTTATTTTTGTTGGAAGAGTATAACCTTACTATGTAATGAACATAGAATATCTCTTCTGATTCAATGTTCTTTTAACTCCTTCCTCCTTTTCTGAATTTGGTTACTTCTTCCTATGAGAACTACTTCACATCTCTCATGATGTTTTTGTTTATTTAAGGTGACTTCTTTTGTTAAGGTGACCCCATGCAGTGCTACAGGCTGGGGAAAGAGTGGCTGCCTGGTGGAAAAGGACTTGGGGGTGGTCGACAGCCACTGAACATGAGCCAGCAGTGTGCCCAGGTGGCCAAGAAGGCCAATGGCACCCTGGCCTGTATCAAAACAGTGTGGCCAGCAAGAACATGGAAGTGATTGTTCCTCTGTACTTGGCACTGGTGAGGCCACACTTCGAGTGCTGTGTCCAGTTCTAGGCCCCTCACTAAAGGAAGGGCACTCACATGCTGGAGTGAGTCTAGAGAAGGGCAACAAAGCTGGTGAGGGGTCTGGAGGGAAAGTCCTATGAGGAGCAGCTTAGGGAGCTGTGATTGTTTTCTGAAGAAAAAGGAGTAGGCTGTCATGAGAATGGATTCAGAAGTACGTTTTCTGTGATAAAAATTAAAGATTTGGATCTGAAACTTACAAAACAGTGAACAGAAGTGTACCTGTTTCCAAGAAACTTCTAGTGGAGTTTTCCCCATTTCCTGAAGAAGGAAGGGCAAAGGTGTGATAATCAACAAGTTACTCAAGAGTTGGTGCTAAGATTGATGGATTACTGAGACCAGTACAGAAAAAGAATATTTCATGATGGATGTGCTAGTATTATGGATACTTTCTGAGATTCAGTTTAGACCCATGGCAGGGAGCAATAAAGTTGAAATAGAGTTACATTTATGTACAAACCATGCCTACATGGATAGAAGGGGGATGGAAGGGCATAGGATATGAAGGCTTACCACAGGGCATGGCCTGGGGAAAAACAGACATAGTGCTGTTGGAGCAATAGTCATCCTAGGCAGACTGCTGGGATCAGGAAAAAGAAACCACACTAGTTTTAGAAAGCATTTTGTAAACGCATGAAAAGGTTTACATGAGACAGTTGTACAACCAGCCAAGAAAAATCTGGGTTTCCAAGAGCCCCTTCCTATTTCATGATCTTAAATGTTTATCTAGATGGTCTCTGTTTCTCTTCATCCTGTCTTATGACAACTTTTTGTTAACAGTTGTTTTGTAGTGTCATGCTACTGTTACACACTTAACATTGCAGCTGAGTCATTCTTAAGCATTTCAGCCTTCCCCATGTCTCTTGAAAGGTAAAATAAAACCATAGCCACATGCTCTTTTGTTCATTCTTCCTCAAGTACTGATTCTGCTTTATAAGGTAATTTTTCTTGCTTTTTTAACCCATTACTTTGCTATGGCTGAACACTTTTACCTGACATTTTAAGAAAACGAGGTTTATGTGATTGTGCATCTGCTATATTTTCCTTGTGAACCTTGAATTCATTGGCCTCTTTCATCTAGATTTGACCAATCAGAGGAAAAACCAGAAATATTAAGTTTATGAAAAAATTATGCCTTTATCTAAACAGCTGTGTAAAGAGAGCCTTCTAGTGGAAAGGCTGTAAGAGCTCAATCTTATCAGTTAAATTAAAATTCATATGGGAAGTCATCGTATAGGCACAAATCCTGAGGAAACCAGGTTGGAAACAGTAAAGTAAGAAAACCACATGAAACTGGAGCTTTGCTAAAATAATGGGATACATGCATGAATCATTCTTGGTCCTAGATTTAAAGGATTATTGCTCATCCCCAGCTAAGAAAGTATCTACTGAAAGCATACTAAAAACTAGTATAGGGTCTCTCAGCAGCAGTGAATGATCAACATATACCCAAACAGTCTCTGTCCAAAAAAGAAAAAAATTCTGCTGTTTGGAGAAATGAGAACATATTGCAAACAAGACTGTTTCATGGTGGTTCTTTCATGAAGTGTGATTTTTAAGAACATAGGGTAATTATTTTGAAGTTATGACTTTGGGAATTTTATTCTTCTGAGTAATTTCTTGAAAACCTTTGCCCATCAGTGCAGATGACAGAAGGTGGCCTAATGCCAGCCACAATGACTGTGAATGCAATGATGGTAGGTAGCAATAATGACATTACAAGTGAAACATGTTTCTACTAAATACTGAAATTTAAGTTAAATAGCTCTGACTGTATCTACCAATTATGTCAATGAGCAATTAGTTCCTTTCCATAGAAAAGAGACTGAAAGCAGGAAAAACAGTATTGAGCATTTTTCTGTTAACAAATACATTCCATGTAAACAATCTATTTCCTTCTTCCTGTCTACACGACTGTTTTTATGCGTACGTCACACATATATTCTGTAGCACTTTTACACCTGTTGGTAGTAGCTATAAACCAACTGATAGTTCTTTGTGTATGAGGTGGAGTCAGCACCTTCATCCTAAAGGTAAACAAAATTGATCATAAATCTCTGATCTCACAAACCCTTACTTTGTTTCCTAATCCCCAGCCAGTTATGTGCTGCAGCATCATGGGCTTGCCCACTAGCAGCTGATGATTTATACCCTCTCTAGCTAAGCTCCCAGTGACCCCTTCGTCTCCTATATCTGTTGATGGCATCACCCAATGTTGAACAAAATTGCCAATGACTTTGTGATGCATTCATTCTGTGGCAGTAAAATGGGACTTCATAAAAGACTTTCCTTATATGGTCCTACAGCTTCAAGACTCTACAGAGGACATTTTTTACCTCTGCATTTCTAAGAAATACATCTGACTGATAATTAACAGCTCTTTTTTTTTTGAGGGCCAAATCAGCCTAGGTAAGTTATTGGGCCTGATCTTTTCTCTGGGACTTCTCAAGTAATGCTAAAACTTCTGTAAAGGTAAACAAACAAAACCCCACCCATATCTTAATTAAGTTCATAAGCTTCATCCTAGCAATTTTCTTAGTATTGAAGCAAATATGAAGACAGAGTTCACTTCAGCTGCTGGAGTTAGTGCCAGAGATTTATTCGCAAAGCAGCACAACACCAGCTTGCTGCCATAGGCAGATTTATTCTGAATTTCTGTGGTTGCTCTGCTGCCAGTGCTCTGCCTGCTATGGTGGTGGCTGGTCTCCCAGGGTGGCATTTGCCCATGCCTCTGCCTGTTCCACCATGCCATTGGGTGGGCTCATGCCAGAGTTCGTGTGCCCATAGCGGTGGGTGTCACTGAGTGCAGACACTGCTTCCTCACTCCAAACGCTTCCTCGTGACTGTAGTCCTCACCATGTCAGGGCATGCAGTGCTTTTAGCTCATGATTTTAACTCATGCATGTTACGTGTTTCTGTGGGCAGAAAATTTTGCTGTCAGATATGTAGCATTTTGACTAGAGGATTGCAGAGAGACGCTCACAGAGCCCGTTCTGTTTAGACTATGCACTCACTCCTCAGACGGAACTGGGCTTTTTCTGGTCATGCACATAATTTGAGTCCAGCAAACCCCCATGTGGTGTTCTTTCTTAAGCTGTGGGTATTTTTAAGAGACTTGCAACACCAGTTTTTGCTGTGTTTTGGATGCAACTATATGAGCGGCTTTAATCACAGCCCTGGGCAGTCAGTGATCTCCTTCTAGTGTTTTCCAAGAGAAGTCTGCTTCTGGTCCTTGTTGTTGGGACCATAAGCAGGAGTGGGAGGGTTTTGGGTTGGTTCAGAGCTAGGAAGGTCAAGTAGCATCAAAGGGGCTGTCTCTTTCAGTTCTTAGTGGTAAACACATTGGCACTTGAGCATATTTGTCTGCATATCACTCCTGCAGTAATTAAAGACACCTTTTCATGCAAACTGTTCTTAGAACTTCAAAGAAATGGAGGAGGAGGAGGATGTGTAAAAGATCACCTCATTGGGGTCATCAGTTATGAAAATTTCTTTCAAAGGATCAGTCATCTCAAATTGTCTCTGTCAGTTGCTAGAGCAGGAATATTTTTGTGAATGGCGTAATTGAAGCTTCTTTCTTAACCAAAAAAAAAAAAATGGGGGGGGGCAAGATGCCAATCTGTGCGTTCTAGTCTTGAACTGCTGGTTCTTCAGCAGTAAACAAGTCACATCATGGTTTAGACCCTGAGATGCCAATTAAGCTTTCTTTGGGAATTTTAAACAAGAGAAGTCTGAGGTGAACAGCACTCCCAGATGTCATATGGAATATAGTCCCTTAAAGAGAATGTCTTTTAGGTTATTGTTTCTGTGATAACAAATGAAAAATAGCTTGCTTTTAAACTAACCTGTAAGACTTGTTTACATCTATGTGTGCCATTGTGTCAAGTGTTAGAATGAAGTTGGTGGTAAATTAAGGGATAGGAAAAAAAAAAGGTGAAACACCCTTTTGCTAAAAAGCAGTCATTCCTTCTGAAATGTTTGTGATGTCTGTGCTGTTGTAATTTTCCAGAATTAGATCTGAACCCATCCAGAATAGGCTTTAAGTGGCAAGAAATATTCAGTGTTATTTTGGGAGGAACAAAGATTTGTCAGTACTCTGGTCAGTACTTTGAAGGAGAAGATTTATTTTACCTTTTTTTGGAGACTTTTGTCAAAAAAAACAGTGTGTAGAAACATTTCACTGTGCTACTCCTCTTAGTGAGGGAACTGGCAGAAGAGCTTGCCAAGCTGCTCTCCATCATTTATCAACAGTCCTGCATAACCAGTGAGGTCCCAGATGACTAGAAAGTTGGCCAGTGTGATGCCCATCCATAAGAAGGGACAGAAGGAGGATCTGGGAAACTACAGGCTTGTCAGCCTGACTTCAGTGTCTGGCAAGGTTATGGAGCAGATCATCTTGAGTGCAATCACATGGCACCTACAGGATGGATGGGGGATCAGACTCAGCCAGCATGGATTTAGGAGCGGCAGGTCCTGCCTGACCAACCTTTTATGACCAGCTGACCCACCTGGTAGATCAGGGCAACACTGTGGTTGTAGTCTACAGAGACTTCAGCAAAACCCTTGACACCGTTTCCCATAGTATCCTCCTGGAAAAGCTGGCAGCCCATGGCTTGGACAGGTGCACTCTCTGCTGGGTTAGGAACTGGCTGGATGGCCCAGCCCAGAGAGTGGTGGTGAGTGCTGCTGCATCCAGTTGGTGGCCAGTCACCAGTGGTGTTCCCCAGAGATCAGTGCTGGGCCCTATTTAATATCTTTATTGATGGTCTGGATGAGGGGTTGAGTCTACCATTAACAAATTTGCAGATGACACCAAGTTGGGGGGCAGTGTCAATCTGCTGGAGGGTAGGAGGGCTCTCGAGAAGGACCTGGACAGGCTGGATAGATGGGCTGAATCCAATGGTATGAGGTTCAACAAGGCCAAGTGCCAGGTCCTGCACTTTGGCCACAACAACCCCCTGCAGCACTACAGACTGGGGACAAAGTGGCTGGAGAGTGGCCAGACAGAGAGTGGAGTTCTGATAGGAAACTGAACGTAAGTCAGCCAGTATGCCCAGGTGGCCAAGAAGGCCAATGGCATTCTGGCCTCTATCAGGAATAGTGTGGCCAGCAGGACCACGAAAGTGATTCTTCCCCTATACTTGGCACTGGTGGAGCCACACCTTGAGTACTGTGTTCAGTTCTGGGCCCCTCAGTTTAGTAAGGATATTGAGGTGCTGGAGCGTATGCAGAGAAGGGCAATGAGACTGGTGAAGGGTCTGGAGCACAAGTCCTGTGAGGAGCAGCTGAGGGAGCTGGGATTGTCCAGCCTGGAGAGGAGGAGGCTCAGGGGAGACCTTATCACTCTCTACAACTGCTTGAAAGGAGGTTGTAGCCGTCTGGGGATTGGTCTCTTCTCCCAGGCAGCTAGTGAGAGGACAAGACACAGTCTTAAGCTGCACAGGAGAGATTTAGGTTGGCCGTTAGGAAGAAGTTCTTTACAGAAAGAGTGATTGGACATTGGAATAGGCTACTGAGGGAGGTGGTGGAGTCACTGTTCCTGGAAGTATTTAAGAGAAGACTGGATGTGACATTTAGTGCCATGGTCTAGTTGACAAGGTGGTGTTAGGTCATAGGTTGGACTTGATGACCTCAAAAGTCTTTTCAAACCTAGTTGATTCTGTGATTCTTGATTTTTTTTTTTTGCCCTATAAATTTGAATTTAGACAAAGTAATACTATGCATAATTTAAAAAAATCTCCTAATGTTTCTATAAGTGTCTCTATAGGGAACAACACAAGATTGATGGCAACACCACATGATGGCAAGCACAGGCTGCCATATAGCTTTCTGTATTCTTCAGCCCCATAACTTGGGCTTCAGCTTTGTTTCATTTGTATGGACTTTTGGGGCTGGTTTTATAGGTACCATTGGTCCCTCAAACCTTTTAGTGAGCTTGATAGCTGTTTATGCATTTATTCTACAATCTCTTTACAATATGTCTGAAATTTCTGTGAAAGCTTTACATATATCATAATTTATTCTATTGTCCTAGTCTTTTCACTTCTTAAAATAACTGCTATTATTTCGTATTTTGGAGGCCTGAATTTTTTTTTGCTTTTTTTCCCATGTTGCATGGAGATTAAGTGGACTATCTTAGTTTCAGGTCTGATAGCATTTCATCAGGACAGCAAAATGACTGCAAGCATTTGTCCCCTGTGGAAGAAATCTCAACCTGCAGCATTTCTGTCTCCCACATTGAAAAGACAATTCCTGAGATCCTTGTAGATGGGCTTTAAAAATGGGCATAATCCAGAGGTGAATGAAATGCAGAACCATACAAATCAGTGACATTTAACCCAACCACACATCAGTCCAGGTGGCAAGATAAATTGGGACTCAACAGTTTCCAGCTCCTTTTCCTGGTTAGCACTCCTAATACAAGATAGAGTTTTGGCAACTCCTGTGTGATTTTTGTGCATGTGCACACACTTATGGAAACACACTTTATTCTGTATTCAAATTTTCTGGTTCAGGTAAACATCTAAAGCACTTGAATTTCGTTTCATGCTCCTTTTAAGGACAATTGTTCTTTCTGGAGAGAGAGCGAGCACTCACAGTTTCCTTTGCCTTTCAACCTTTCTCCACTTATTTGTGTGAAGAAATTATATCACTAAGTTGTGACATTTCAGTAGTGGATACTACACCCATTTTAACTAAATGCATATTTTTCTGAAATAAAACCTAGATATATTTACTTGTCAACAGATACACGCTGTAACTTCCATAAAGAGGACTGAATGACAAAAACAGTAAAACATGAAGCATTTAGGTGTTTCTAAAATCTATCCTTAAAAAAAGCAAGAGCCAGCAATCCCTTGTGCCAACCTCTTTTATCTCTTGCAAACCTATTTCTCATTTACTGTAATGCTTAACAATTCCATTTCACAGTGTGCTTTAGATTCCCAACAGCAGCCAAAAAAAACCCCAAAAAAACAAACAAAAAACAACAACAACAAAACCCTAAAAAAACTTAAGGAAAAAGAACTTGCAAATACAAAACCAGGCGTCTGTTTCTGTACAGTTCTAAATGAAGCCTTACAATTTCTTAACTAATGAGAATCTTTTCCATGTGGAATAAATTCTTAGTTCTTAGCACCATTAGTAATGCTTAAAAAAGAAGTATTTAAAATGGTTCAGTTGCCAACTGCCTTTGACTGTCTCAATAATACATTGAAACAGACCTTCTGCTCTAAATTAATAAGGCCAATCACAGCCACACAAAGCCCAGAATGACCAATCATTCTTCTGGTGTCCTCGCTATCTTTACTAAGGTCAGATAAATCACTTTCAAGCTGTTAAATCAATGATCATAAATTAGGGCTCTGTTTTTACAGCACCTTGTGGGAAATTCTCATGGTTAAATTAATCTAACAGCTGCAGCAAAGAGCACCTCCCACAAGATCATGTCAAAAGTTCTCCCCCCACACACCATTTTTTTTTCAAGGAGAAAAAGGACTGAATTATTTGTTTTTACCTAGCACACAAAATGGAATCCCTCCGTCTATCCCTGCTAATTCATGTTTCAATTGTACCCAGCTGTTTAAATTGCACTGTGCAGAGATTGCCTTGATCCCCAGGTGCTGGTACTCCATCTGTGCTGCTCTGAGAGACTATTTACAGCCGAGGTTAGGCCAGTGATTGCTGGGATGGAAAACTCATTTCTCAGCCTGGCTTTTATTTACACTCTTATTAAAGATCCTTTCACTCATGTTGGAATGGCAGCTAGTGGCTGCAGTAAGCGCTTGGCATTGAGCCAAGCAGCGAAATTACCATGTCGATGAAAGATAGCCTGCTTCCATTTTAACCTTTCACTGTTCCCCCTTTCCATCTATATTTGCATGAAGAAGGATGATTATTGAAAGAGATAGGCGGACAAAGGGAAGAGAGAATCGTTGTCAACTGAGCTTTTGAAGGGAAAAACCAATGGTTTGTGAGCAATTTTGAGAAGTCTTTACAGCCTTATTAATTTCCTACTCCTTTCCCCTAATTGCTATTAGAGTTTATTTTTACATGAAGCAACAGAGTTGCTCATGCTCTGCTTGTATCCATCCCTCACTGCTACTCTGTGCCTTGTGAACACAACCCTGGATATGTCTGCAATGTTGAGGTTTCTACTTCATTCCCAATGCAGGTCACACAGAGCCACAGCAATACCCTCAAAGCATTTTACTCCTACAAATATGCCTCTGAGAAATGAATCACTTTCTTGGGACCAAGCAGCTTGTTGCACACAGTGTGTTATGTTATTGGGGAGGGCAAGGGAGAATATGACCAGTGGCTGGGGGAGGCTAGCACACGATCATCACACTATGGCCCTGGACATATTTTAAAAATACCTATTTCTCCAGAGACCTCAGCACATTTGTTTTTAAGAACAACTCAAGATTGGTGACAACAAAATCTACCTCAGCTGTTGGGAGACAGCAACAACCATCGTTAACTGCCAACTATAGCCCATCACAACAAGCGGGACACCCCAAAACCTCAAGGCTCTCCACCAAGCTCTATTTGTGAGGCAGCCCATGACCACAAGTGTCACAGCTATGCCGGTTCTTGACTGCTAACAAAGCCACATTTTTCTCTCTTCTGCTTCCAGGGCAGAAGGAGAGATGAGTCTATTTCCATTTTTTTCTGAGTGGAGGACCAGTGACTCTGCTGAGAGGTTTTCTTGTTTCTGAGCCTTGTTTTTAGAGGTGGGCAAACAGAAGCATTCATCCCCTACCCTAATACCAAAAAAAAAAAAAAAAAGGCGGCTGTTTTCTGAGGGATTTAACCCTTTACTTAGACATTTATGTCATCTGCTCTTTAGTCACTGCTTAACCTTGCAGGTCCCCAAGAAATGTAGGCTCCACTCATCACTGGGAAGCTGCTGGTGGTCAGGGGCAGGTGGCTTCACTGGCCCAAGCTGTCTGACAACCATAGATTTGCTGCATTCCCAGAAGTTGCAGATATATGCACCTTTTCAATACAAAAGTAGCTGTTGAATCCTCCAAATAATGAATAACACTGAGTTATTGCCAGCTGAATTTTTAAAACTTTAGTCTCCATTGAGTATGAGGCATGTGGAGAAAGGGGTGTCTTGCCATTTCTTCCTCATTAGTCCTCCTAAAATGAAGAAGGTTTGTCAGCAAAAACATAAACATACATTTAACTGTATTTTGGGAGACTGGCAGCTAAAAGAGGTGTATTTACAGAATACTGCTTGCTTTCAGCTCCTGGAACAGGCACCAACAGATCACATCTTCCAATATGTTAGTTGCTGCTCAAAGTTATTTTTTCCTATATACATACATTTTTATATATAATTATAAATTCAATTTCAATATTCCACAAAAGCTTATTTATTAGAACTCAGTCTGTGCCATATAGCTAATCTCAGGAGTGCAGGTTAGGTGGGTGTTGTTTTTCCCATTTTCTAATTGACTGAGTACCCAAGTCCCATGCTACCTTGCTTTCCTAATGAAGCCAGCATCAGGGAAATCTTGTAGGAGTGGTAGCAGAAAAGAATGACTGAGAAATTTTACATAACAGTAAATACTTTTCTTTTTTTTCCCTCTCCTTCCTTTTTTTTTTTTATTGGCACCAAACAGACCTTCCCTAGAACACCCTTCTTAGAAAAATGTAACCACAATAAGATTTACTATCTGAGCATTGTGTTTTATATTTTTCCCATTCATAGAATACTTATATGTCTGGACATGAGACTTAGTTTGAAGCTTCTGTTTTGATTTTTGTCTGGCTCATTTAAACTGCTTCTACGCTGGTGCTCAAGCAGAGAAGGAGTAAGAATGATGTTCCAGCTCTTCTAACATATTCTAAATTCCCGGATGTAAAATTCAATTGCATGAGTGCTGGTAAAAAACAATCACTAAGAGAGGGTGCAAAGACCAGCAAAGTAAATTTATTTTTTTAATTGGGAGCACTGTGAACACAATCCTCAGAAACTGCAGCATAAGAACTTTGTATTAGGAGCTTGTTCGTGGAGTACCTTGATCTCAGCTAGATGAGATGCAGTTGACATTTGGCTGACAAAGCTCTAGGGAAAGCTGGCGGATGCTATGAAATAAGACATTTGGTGCAATTAGCTGCAGTACCAACCCAGGAATGAAAGTAAACAGGCACAATTTGGGGATGAGGGGATTTTTCAGAATCAAGGCCTGAATTGCTTGCGGCTGCAGCAATTCCCTGCTTTTTGTACCTTCTTTGGCAAGTACCTGTTTAAATAACTGGTTTGCCTGGCTTTTAGATCCTGGAAAACTGCAACTGGATTTGGCTTCTCCTTGTCTTCCCTTCCTCATCCCAGTACATGCTGTGATACTGCACCCTACCCTGAAACAGCTGCTTCACCCACATCTGCCACAGAGGGCTGTGGGTTTAAACTTAAACTGATACACATTTAAAAGATCTGGATGGGCAGGGTGAGTCTAAACTCTGAACAAACTGAAATGACTGCAGGGGTGCCAGCTGCTTTTACATCCCTGAGCTGTATTGAATATTATACTGGGCAGAGAAATGGTCTTTGTTTAGGAACAACTTGTGCTACCTGATGAGGTGACTAACTAGTCATTTGTCTTCTGCAGTAACTCTCATGGGAAAACACTATATTTTCTTGTAATTTTACTCATGGATATCTTGCAAAATTTCCATATCCTTAAATCTTACCTTCCTAAAGCAAAAATAGTGAAATTTCAGGTTTCTTTGCTTAGTCCCTTGAAAGCTGTAGCAATTACAGACTAACATATGAGAAGGTAAGGCCTGCATCTGAGCTTGTGTGATAACCTTTGGATTTTCCAGATGGCTCTTAATTTGCCTAGGAAAAGTTCCTTGCTAAATTTCCACAAAAAATAACTGAGCCGAAGAACTGGGTAACAATGACTCAAGAAGTTGAACCCTCTAAAATCCACTTAAAAACCATTAAAGTTTCCCCTTTCAAATAGGAGAATTAAAATATTACATGCATGTAAGTTTTAATCTGGAGGTAATGAGCAAGGTTAGGTTGATGAAGACACCTTTTCCCTTTAGTCTTCCCTTTAGCTACTAGTAATTCTTGCACTGCTGGTGATGCTGTTGTTGAGATCATCCACCATAGGACCCAATTGGTGGGAGGAGGTGGATGGCCAAGGACTCAGTGGCACATCTCAAACAGCAGTTAACTACTCCAAAATGTTG
Organism: Sclerurus mexicanus; assembly: GCA_013396755.1. Classification (NCBI taxonomy): domain Eukaryota; kingdom Metazoa; phylum Chordata; class Aves; order Passeriformes; family Furnariidae; genus Sclerurus; species Sclerurus mexicanus. The sequence continues at coordinate 1,096,311 of VWZF01006637.1, forward strand.
TAAATCAGGGAAAGGGACAGTAAGGAGAGGAGAAGAAAGGAAGGAAAAATACCACCCATAGCATAAATAGCAGAGGAAGATGCTCTGTTGGAGTACAGTCTGTTGGGAAAGGCCTCAAACTACCACAGACAAGCAGAACACCCAAGCAACAGACTGGTAACTCCAGGGATGACTGTGAAACATGGGGACAACATCAAACTAGTACATCTGGTTGCCTTGACAAGGAATGCCATAAGGGATTGATTTCTATTGCTTAAGGGAATAAATTCTTGGGGGTAAAGATGAGGGACATTTTGACTCTTTAAAAGCCAAGAAATTATGCAATAAAACACCAAAGAAAAAGAATGTAATTCTAATCTTAGGTGGCCTCAAATTCATGAAGGTTCAGAGATCTCATCTGTCTACATATCTAAATAATCAGTCTTAAATTAGCTGCAGTAAAAATCTAATGACCTTTTTCTACTGCAGCTACCTCCCTCTCCCCTTAGTATTTTGTGGCAGAGTGCTGTGGACTATTTCTGCAGCATCAAATTTATGATTAATTGTTCTTAAATTATTAAGAGTCTCTAAATCATGTGTCCCTTATCTAGCTGTAGACACATTCTGTGTATCTTGATCAAACTGCTTTTCAATAACCTCTCCCTCAAAGCACAATTTCCCCTAAAATAATTTTACGTCCCCAAAAAGTTATGGTATCCTTTGTTTTGCAAAGTGGAGGATTTTTTAAAAAAGCCTTCTTCCTTCCTTCTAACAAGAACAGGATGTGCAAAAACTTTGGTTTATATAAGCCTTCCTGGAAAGCATAAGAGAAACTCTGGAATCCATAAAAGCCACAGTGTAATAGCAAAAGAAGTCAATTTTTTTGTGAAGGTACATCACTCTACCAGGATACATTAAGAAGACAAAATTTTAGGCCTTGGTTTTACAGAAACCGTACAAAATACAATAAATTACTGGGATTGTTCCCTTTTGTCAACTGAGTACTTTCAGTAGGATACCATGAATGTATTATTTGGCAAAGGATTGATTTATTACCTACAAGAATCACAGAAACTGATGCCCAAATTTGAAGAGTTGCATCTGTTACCTAAAAAAAAATTAAAATAATAAGCCTTACTTGACCTACAAGCTTACAGAATTTAGGGCATAGGAAATGCAAAAGCAAGAGGATGATGTTGAGCAGGGTCCTTTCGATTCAGTTGATGTGCAACAGTTCCCTGTCACTTCATGCCAGTAACATTTATTATTCAGGTGACACCAGCAAGCCAGGTAAAGCTGTGCTGAAGCTTTATTTGCACAGCAATTTTAAGCCTGACACTGTGGTTGGACTGCAGTAATAAACTGTAGGACTCAACAGGAGAGTGAGAAGAACCAGAGTGAAAGTTACACATTGCTTCTCTCTGTGCTCTCCATTATGCTCAGTGAATACAAAGGGAACGTGCAGCACTTTAAAAACTGGAGTAGCACTAGAACAGATGTTTTCACTGCTCTCCTACTAAGTGTGAGGTGAAATAGGAAGCAGGAGAATCACTTGTGCTACAGCGAAATATTTCAAAATATAATGAGTAGATACATGCCCAGCTTTCATTTTCTTTCTGGCAACCCAGGTGGGCATTGTCCATGGCTGTGCTGGTGCAGTGCAAGGTCGGTGTTAGTTCCTGCGTCTTAAGTACCTTCAAAAGCATCTTTGGTTACTAAGTAACTGTGAGCGCTTCCTTCCAGTGGAATCTATGAATTCACCCTTGGTTTTGCTCGAACATAAACTCAGAACAGAATTTAAGACAGTGATTCCTAAGGAACTGGGGATGAGGGAAAACTTACTCCAACTATGTTATCATTTCCAAAATTACGCCCAATGCCTCAGAGAGGTGATAGCTGATCACTTTACATAGCTCTTCATTAAGTCAGAACACGGCAACTAGCAGTCTGAGCAATGAATCATAATCCAGTGGCAGCACACAGCTCTCACAGCTATCTTACAGCTGAACTCTTCCAGATCAACCCATACGCTAATGCACCTCATAGGAATTTACTTCATTAGCTGAAGAGTGAGACCTTTTGTCAGTGAATCATCAGTTTCCTTGTAAAGCAGAGTGTGCTACTTGTCCATATTGCACAATTAGCAATACACATAAAGAGACTTAGGGAATCTTCATGACAAAGACAGAATAATAATGATTATGGATCTAGATGGATATATGCAATATATAATTTAAAATTTTATTTTAAAACTTTACACATACACTTCTTCAGTATCCTCCTCTTTTGTTCATTGCACTGAAAAGTTTCAAAAAACACAAAATATATCCCTTTACTAAACATTTTTTGTTCTTAGGTTACAAAAAGATTAACATTTCACAGTCACAAAGCAGAAGTACATTGGTCCAAGACATCTTCCTCCAGCAGGTCCTCCTTTCTTCAGGACATATAAACCCCAGACAGCTGTACATATCTCAAATTAAGATATTAAGATGAATTGTCCAATAAAGGAAAGAAAAATGTGGCAGCTATAAAAAAAAAAAAATCAAAATAAGACACCTATGAAAGAACACCAACAGCAATGGTTAAAAAAAAAAAAAAAGGAAAGAAAACAGAATGAGGTGGACAAGAGCATCCTCCTTCAAGTACATCACAGGTAGAAATACAGCAGCACAGTTACAGCATCATTTGGTCACTCTCTCTCTCACATCACTGAATCTTCATCTAAGACACATGGAGGAAAACCATTTGCACACTTAAAATGCTGGGGAGGAACAACAATTCCACACAGTTTGCCATTCAGGTTTGATACAAAAATGCTGAAAACATTTGTACATAAAATGTAAAATAAAAGCAAAACATGGAGGTGGGAAGAAAATTTGCTCAGAGCATGTAGTGTTCTTTAAAAACTTAGCAGAAGTTGAGAGTCAAAATCTGCTCAAAACATCCTGGAGGCACAGAGCTGACAGTATGTCACAGACCTCTCATCATATTTTAACATGGAAGTAACTGTAAATGTAAATCTACTGATAACAGCAGACTCTGACCGCTCTTTAGCTTGTTAGTCCTCCTATTTTTTAGAATGTATTAACAAAATTCTCTCTCTCTCTAGCGGGAGGCCACTGAACATCTCAGACAATACACTTTTGTGTTCATGAAGGAAGCATTATTGCCTTAACATACCCAAAAGATGGCTGTGTGCCTCACATAATGAGGTGTAAATTAAATTTCTAACCACCTTCTTCATCAAATTAAACAAAGAAAATTTTAGGCTGTAGTGCAAGCAAAAAGCGTCCACAATGCCTGTGCTACCCTCCACAACAGTATTCATAAGAGAATGGTAGAAGCTTCTTGGTTTTGGGTTTCCAGAAGTGGGACTGGTCTAGACACCAAAAGTCTGCATTACACTGCACTATCAGCTAACTGGAACTTTATTTACTAGTGCCTTTCCTTGCCATTATCCAAGGGAGGACAAGAACTTGCCCAACTATCTAAGCACTGCCTATGCACAGGCAAGGCACAGCACTGTGCAATAGCAATGTGAATGCAGATGTAACTCAGGACTGAGGTTCCTTGCTAAGGCTTAAACAGTTTTGGATACTAAGGGAACTTGCCTGGCAAAACCCAGCACTGCCAGGACCAGACAGTAACTAAAACAACATGCCGAGAATCTAAAATTTGCACTTGATGCCTACTTGCCCCAGCTGGGGATGTGAGCTGTCTGCTCCTAACTCGAGAGCTTCACTGAGCCCTAGAGCACCTGCAAGTCTGAACATGGCATCCATCCTCCACCTATCTGAAAAATGGCACTGTGCACCATGGATCCTTCCCACCATCACTGGTTTCTCACAAAATAATTCAGCCTATAAAGGGCATTGGAAATTAGGAATTTAATTGGAAAGAGGAATTTAATTATTCTTGCCTGTTGCACAATACCTCCCCAATAAATGACTCCTGCCTGCTGGTTCTTTGAGGCTTTGCTGTGTATATGTATTTATACCATGCCTTGAAGCAGAGCATTGATCCCAGTGCAGGGATGTAAGAAGCTTCTGGTGAAAGCAGATAGAAGCGAAAGCCCAACTACTAATGCAGTGGGTCAGATGCACCAGGGAGGCAAGCACCTAAATGTGTAAGAGATACTTTGTAAAAAAGCAAAACAGAAAGCATCACAGCATAGTTTCAGCCACACACTGAAACCTTTCATTAAAGTCCTCAGAATTCATTAATTGATGCTAATTGGTCTTAATTGTTGATACTGTACTTATGCCCTTTCCAGGAGAGAGGCTGACAGCGAATGCACCTGGGCCCAGCCGCAGCAGAGGAGCCGTCTGACTGATGGCAGTTCCTCAGATGAACAACAAACACTGTGCAGGCTGATTCACCAGGACCTACCATATCATGGTCTGAGAAATCACCTGCCAGTTTGCTTTCCACCAAATCTGCTGACCCATCTCTTCAGGGGTACATTTAAAAACACCCCTGAATGAGAAGTTGCCTTTTCCACTGCATTGAAGTTTGACTTTTAAATTTTGGCAAATGCTACACAGGAAATCTATTTCCACCACATGGTACTCAGTGGTTTCATAAAGACTGTTATGCGTGTTGACACCATGTTACCAAATAATGAAGACCAACTGTTCATGAGCACTGAAATATTTGACTTGGGCTTATAGTTGGTACCAGGAAGCACCAGCTTCTTTGCTGCTCAGATGATTTCACCAGATTTGCCAGCAATAGTTTCTTTGTGAAAGAGGATCTGAATTTAGATGACTACACAACTGCATTTGCGAAGAGACAAGAGGAGTTACATAGAGCATGAAAAGCATGTTTACAAGTTTATTAGGCAAAAAAAAGTGCAAGAGAAGTTCTCTTGCTTAAACGTTGAAACATATGAGGGGCCATGGGAAAACTATTCTAGACTCCAAACCTCTCTTACCCAGATGCACACAGAAAAAGAGGTAAGGAGAGAAAAAATAAGGAAAGATAAGATAAAGCATGACAACACATAATCAGATATGGCATTGATTTATGCTGAAGCTCTAGAATATAAAACATCTGTGTTCTGCACAGCTTTATCACTTGCAGGCACTGGGGAACTTCTGGAACAGTCTCTAGGCTAAAATCTTGCAGCTTGCTGCATGTTTGAGCCATTACACACTCCATATTGCCTGCTTTAATCCTGAAACTCTTTCTGGGTCTAGAGATGTAGAACAAGAGTAGTTTAAATTCACCGAACTGTTGGACACGTACTTCCGGACGCAATCAAATACAGCATCTGGGCAGCTACACTGCACTCGCACTGCATCATGTTTACACAGCACGTTATAAATTACAAAACTGGCAAGCCCTGGGCCACACCTGTGCAGGAGAAAGTCTGCAAAGGGCACAGCATCCTCTTTCTCCTTTGGAAAGGACACAACATTTGTAAGTTCCCTAGTCAGTGCCCTACAATTATGTCAGCTTCTGCCTTTTTTCCTGTCAAAGAAGTACAAACCAGATGATCAGCTCCACATGAATGTGGTCTGGAGCTAAATTAGGTGGAAGTTGGCTCCCCAGTCAATATACCTGCCTATATGCTAGAACCTTCTGATTTTGTTTTTTCTTAAATTCCTGCCAATGAAGTAAGAGAGCTTCCTGCTTGAAGACTAAGCAGTGAGGTTACACTGCAGATTTGCTCACTTGTTTTTCTCCTGGACTACTGCTTTCACTTCCATCATGTTTTATGCAAATTTGCTTTATTTAAATTGATTTATCACTGCTAAGAAAAATGCTGCTGAAGCTAGCCAAGGACTTCTATCTATCACAGTCATCTTGTGATCCTTGACTATAGTACTCAATGCCAAGAGGACAGAAACTTATAAGCTGTCACTTTCTGATCACCCAAGTCAAGCGGGTGAAGGTATACTGAATAAGTGAGGCAGGAAGAAATTAACACCTTTTAAGTAGATCACTATCTGAGTATCAATTGCTAATGAGAACAATACCACCACTTCAAGTAGGAATCCAACTGAAAATACACTCAGGAGCCCAAACTAATTTATTAAATCCCAACTGATGCAAAAACTTTATGGTCAGGGATCCTTTCAACAGGATAAAGCAGGCAGAACCATTCAATGAATGTATATCTCTGATCCCAAAAAACCCACAGCCTCCAGGTAAACATCACATATAGCTGAGTTTGCATGCTCTGTATAATCATGGTATACACACAACGAGGAATCTTGACCAATAACTCCTCACATCAGAATAAATTCTGCCATACTGTGACCTATTTCTCCTGGACAATTTTGCAGGTGGCTGCTTTAGCTGCAGTAAACAGGCATAGTCACACTGAAAACAATTTCAGTCTTCCTACTAAAATACAGGAGGTATCTACTGAAGAAGAGACAGGAGAGGAAAATGGGGGCTTGAAGGATTACACATTTGAAGTTGTCCATAGATAAGTCATGAATACAACTTTTTGAAAGAAGAAAACTCTTGAGTCTCATATATGTGTATATATATATTTTTAAATGAGATGCAACCCAAGCCACCTTCTGAACATTTGGGGTAGATTTCAGGAGCCTCCTTGGCTTCTGATACCCACTTCCACTTTCACAACTGAAATGGCTCTTCCAAGCTACATGGTAAACTGAGAAAAAAATTAATTCCCTACCCCACCTGGAGGGATGACAGAATCCATAATATGCTAGCAGCATTTAAATCCCATTCCTGTTAAGCACCAAAACCATTTCTATAGGGAAATTGGAATCTTAAGGGTTACCTTTAATCATATACAGTATACGTGCAGAGCCCTACCTTTTGGGCAGAAAAATACCCCTCCAGCATTAATTTTGACTAGATTACATCAACTGGAAGTGTCCTGGTCAGACCACCAAAAACATATCGTCTCTTACAGGCCCTTCCCAAAAAGATCCCCATCCTATAACCAATCTTGATGCTACTTTCATGACTGTTTGTTCCCATGTATTAGAGGGATGACATAGACAGAGATGTCGTCTCCAGAGCCCAGCCTGTCGTTGGATATTCGCCAGCCCCGGTCCTTCAGCACTCCCCTGGCTCGCATCACCAGATCCTGCGCCGCCAGCGTGTACCTGTGGAAAAGGCAGAATACAGCCAGAGAATGTTCATCTCTGTGAGGAGAGTGGGTTTTCACAGCCTGCCACCCTGCCACCTGCCGGATTTAATGTTGTGCCCTACCAGGACATACTTCCCAGTGTTTTAGAAACAGGCAGAGAAAACACAAAGCATGGCATACCTACAAAGCAGCTCCTTTCTGTTCAGTGACAGTTCCTGAATAAGAATGTAAAGGTATTTGACAGATACCACTTGATCAAAAGACATTGGCCATTCTGGGTGCCTGGCTTCACCACTCTTCAGAAAAATGTTAAACATACTTGCCTTAAATTGACTTTCTAGGAGTAATCTGAAAAAGGGAGGACCCCACTACTTGTTGAAAACTACATGCTTGTTCACTGACACACCTGAAGGTAATCATGTCTCAACTATTTCAGAGGTTAACTGTAATAAAGTAAATTGAAAGCAAGTAATGGAGCATAAAAAATAAAATCCAAACTACACTTCAAGCCAAGTAGACTAACTTGTTCCTTGACTGTAGGAATGATTTTTAAATCTCTTCTATTCTGAAACTGGAAAAGGAAACTTATAGTTAACATGGCCAGATTAACAGTTCCACAGTTCTTTCACATTTATGAGTTCAATGAAAACTGCATGAATGTGAGTTGTCAAGTGCTTAATTTAGTGAAAATACCAAGGTTCATGTTGCTTCAAAACTCCCAGCTTGTGCTGGGCTGAGTGGCATTGGATTTATGGGATTTATTTTTCCGTCCTGAAAAAGTACCTCATACTGCTTGGGGGCAGAAAGGTGTCAGATTCCAAAAGGTGGTGCACAGACAGTGCTCTGTTATGTGTGTTGACATGTTGTCCTTTATCACTCTACCTGCTGTTACTACATCAATACATCTGTGTACTCAGAAGCTTCCTGTGAAAGAAATCTCCTTGTGGGTGAACAGCTACTGTCATGTTTTACTCCATCAGTCCAATACCTGACCAAGATGTTTTGAATCTAGTTGGGTGGAGGCAAGCTTTTCTATTATTTGATAATTAAAGATTAATTCAATAGCTAACAGACTGACAAGAAAAAAATAGTTCAATATTGTGTCTGCATGTGTTTTATTTAAAGCATAAATATCAACCTCCAAGATGATGCAGTGCTCTATGAAGCCACAGACACAGGCCTCCAGAACTAAAGCACACCTCTGTAGTTTCCAAAAACCAGGAAGGACAAGAAAGGTTTGCATTTCAATACCCCCTCTCTGTAGGGAGGATCCTTGACCAGAAATGATCTGCCCAGATCTCATCTGAGGAATGGGAAAGAACAATATGGAAGAAGAACATGGATCAGAAGCTCTGTGTGTGTGTAAGTTTATCAGTTACCAGGATTGTTCTAGCCCCAGAACTTTCACCACAGAATGCATTATTAAGTGGTATTTTCTATCAGTAGAGACTTTACTCAGTCTCTGGGGATAAAAGAATAAAAAAAAACCAATTATGTTCTGTTTCTAGAATTTTGATGCTTTAACTGAAATGACTCCTTTGAACCAGGAGTAGATATATTTGCCCTAGTAGAAAGATTTCTTCAATGCAAATGAACAAACACTTGATTACTCAAAAGGTTTTATGCTAAATTCAAGTAATGTTGTACATCAGCAATGCACCCCCTGCTTCTACTGGTCCTGATTGACAAAATTTCCAGCCCTCACTAGTTTTGACAAATTATTTACTTTTATCCATAAGAGAAGAGCTCAGACACGAAATCTAACACACATGCTTGCACGCACACATGCACACTGTCCACACGTTTTAAGATTAGTCTGTACCAACAACCTTGAGCTAAAACAGCAGGATGTAACAAGAACCACTGCCCTTACTGTCCTAATGCAACATGAAATCATAGTTTCTAAGAGGGAAAAAACCAAACATACATACTTGCACTCCTCAGTTCCCAAATCAGATGCAGGGCTAAGGAATAAAAGGACTCCATGTGGCAAGCAAGAAACTGAAATATTTATTCACAGCATGTCTGATTCTGAGTGAATTTTGGCAAGAACTTATTTCCCAAGGATTTCTCAGCTATTGTCAGAATTTAAGAAAGAAACACCCATCATTCTTCAGGAAAACTTTGCCTTCCTGCTTTTTCTAATTAACAAGGGCTCCCCACATCTAAGGAGTACAAAGGAATGAATACCGCTTTTGATTGTGTTAAGGTTGTGCTGCTGAGTGTTTGGAGAGGGCAAGATAAAAAAATGGAATTTTAATAAACCAGAAATTCTCTCATAGACAGACTATGAAATAAGAAAACCAGTGCAATGAAGCAAAGGGAAAGGAACAGGTGAAGGCAGCAGTGAAGTAACACAATCCTCTCCTCAGCAGAGCTGAATTGAAGCAATGCTGTTCAACTTGGCACTAGAGGAGATGGGGCGAGTCTCTTGTACCTGGAGATAAATAGCAGCAGCAGCAGTCCATTACCAAATGTTTTATTCTCCTGTGCTGTGAAATTGGGATTCAGCTGCAGAGACAGCATTAGAGAACTGCTGAAGTAGTTTTAAAGTATCCACTTCCTCCTAATGAATAGCCTCGCTGGAATACAACTTTTGTGTTTTAAGAATAAATATATGGGTTTTTTTTCTTCTGCTGGAGCTCTCTGTATTGATCAGTGAAAGCACTGCAGGAGAAATGGTGACAGTGGGGGAATCATGCTGCCGTCTGAGCAGCTTCTTATCTTCTCACACGCAGCAGAGGTGGAGGAGCTCCGCAGCATCCTCATAAATCTCTAGCTAGTGAAAGAGAGAAGGTGAGGAAACAAGAAAGGACAAAAGGAAGGATGAGATATAAAAGATTCCCAAGGTCAAGGGGTAAACCTGCATAAGTGCAGCTGAAGGAAATGGGCAAAGAATCATGCTTCTCCATCTTCATACCTCTTCAGAGAGCTGATGTACAGAAAGCAGCAGTGTGTCACTACCACCTGTTCTTCATTCAGAGACCCCTTAATGCTTGTCTGCCACAAAACCCATAAGAAATGAGCTGGCTAAGAAATCCAGCTCCACCCCAGCCTCTTCACTCCATTACAGCCATGACCCACCAACTGTTCTCTAAACAAGTCTGTGCGTATCATTTGCTGCCCAAATCCCCTGAGGCTGAGTCTGCATGGCTGGATGAAGACAGACCTGAGGACTTTGCTCTCCCTGCACTTAGAGATGTCCAGGCATATACTATGTTTGACAGGATTCAGAGATATTTTTTATGTGGGCAACAAACACTCACAGTAAATATCAGTAGGAGAGAGTCCCAAGAGCATTGCCGAAGGCTGTAAGCTCTTACCCATGAGCCTATAAAGTGACTGGTAATTCAAATGGGAAGAATATTGTTCCCACAAGGAACTAATTATGTAACAGATAAGTACTCTGCAGCTCTAAAATCCTGTCTAGCTTTCCCCCCCTCCTTCCAACTTTTTAATATACTGCTGTTAGGGAGTAAGTAGGCTACTGGGTCAGCTGGATCCAGGGTCTGCTCCACACGTTGGTTCTTGGGAAGACCACAGCATTGCCAAACCCAGGAAGCAAGTCTTTTACATTCTGACACGTTTTCTACATCCCTAGAGATACTACATTTTCAGCTGTTCACCTCACCACAGACTATGTCACTACACCCATCACAGAACCTGACATTTTCTAGGATAACATTTCCTTTAAACACTGATAATACAGCAAACAAGATTTTCCTGTCACTGACTAGTGAGAGGAATTAATGTAGCTCCACAGCCTGAGCTGCAATACTATTGTAAATTCATTAGTTATACCTCATTTAGACCACTGTGAAGTAATTACATAAAACCTTTCACACTACTTTAAAACCTTTAAATATTCTTTAGAACCAAGGAGCAAGAGCAATTCCACAAAGGTAATTTTCATAAATATTATTGTAAACTATATGTGGGACTGCTCTAATTATCTTTTGCATGTTGGTATGAGAAACGTCTTGCCACCGCTATTTGTAAGCCTCCAAATGACCTGGCACAAAGTTGCTTAAAAGAACAAATTAATTTTCAATTCAGATGTTCATTCATAGACCAGTAGGTCAAACACCAGTAAATGTGTTTGTTCTAAGTTTTAAACAGCAGACTCAGTTCTGGAATGAGTGGTACTCACATTTGCACAAACAGCAACTAATTTCTCACAATTACTAGAACTAAACCAGTACAAGCAAATCTAAATGAAACAAAGAAAATCTCATTTTCCTCTAGTGTCTCTGATTGCTAAGAGTGTTTTATAATAGATGAAAAATTCCTCACCTAACAAGTTAAAAAGATCAAACAAAGAATTCTCCTTCCTACTGCAGCAGACATGGTGGCCATCACCAGCTCCGTAAAGACCAAAAGGAACAAGACAGCCAGAACACATTCTGACTGTATTCCCAACAGCCGAGACTGGTGAGGATGGTAGGCAGGGCCAACCTTTCCCAAATACTTGGACAAGAATGGAGACAGAGCAGGGCACAGGTATTGCATTTTACCAGATGTCTTTGCAAGAAGAGACTCAGGTATGCAGGAATAAGAGCAAAAGCCCCCTTGCATCTCTGAATGGTGCTGTGGAATAACCGAAAGTAGGAAGGAGATGACCCATCCAGCCTACCTTCAATTAATGGCATGTCTGTGTAACACAGTGCCAGATGCCCTGGAAGGGCCCCTCCCTAATCTTGCCTGATCTCCTCCCAGAGAGAGGGCAGACACACCTGCATGTCTTGCTGCAGCAGAGACAGCTCTGGCTGTCTTTCATGCCACATCTTGTCTTTGGCACAAGGAGGTGGGCAAGGTAAAATACCGCAGTTGCAGCTTCATGCTACTCATCCATTCTGATGATTCCAGCAAAATCTCTTCTGGCATTCCATGTTTGTAAGTGTCAGAGCAAGAAAATACTGTTGCTGAGTTACTTCAAAGCTGCTCTCACTTTAAAACCCAAGTGTCTCTCAGGGTGTTCATACCATACCAACTTATCTTCCTTGTTTGCTGATACAGAATGGGGCTGACCCTGTGAAGATGATCACTTATAAACATGAGAAACACCAAGCATTTTGAGATGGGTCTTCAAGAGCTTTTTCTGAAACTCTGCTTTCCACAGACAAACTGGGGAATTGTAAAATCACTTTTCCCCACTCTTAGCCCAGGATGAGGGCAGAAGACAGTGGTAGACAGGCCTGAATTCAGGAGCAACACGAACTTCCCTTTCTGAACAGTCCCCAGGGAAGGATAAAGCTCTTTCCACTTTCAGTCCTCCTGTTTACGAGCAAGAGACTGCTGATCTCTAGCATATTTTAAATCATAGCAACACTGAACTCAGTAGGAGACAGACCTATGGACTCACTCAAGGCAGACAGGCTCTAGACAGTTGTTTGGGAACTTGTTTGCATAGTGGTATGTTTTAAAGATAGAAACTGGTACTTTAAGAGATGATAAAGACAGAAAAATAAAAAGAATGAGATAGATTAAAACTGTGAAATGAAACAGAATCCAATTAAATGAAATAGAGTCAGACTTTCCACCTATTTCATCACCACACCTGTACTGGTAGCACTGATCATCCCCTACTGAGGGTGGGTTTAAAGACTGCACTATGAGCAGGAATGAGTGTGAACTACTCTGTGCAGTATTTATACATACACACAGAGCGAGTGAGAGAGAAACAGACAGAGAAAGAGACAGATGCTCAGGATGTCCCACTGAGAAACAGTTCTCAGAGGTAAGTGGAAACCTGTGACTGTTCTAAACAGAGACCTCTTGGCCTGTTATTCTAAGACCTCAGGCTCCTACAGTTTTCACAGGATTTCATACAGCAAACAAAATGGATCCCATGCCAAGATACTGTGGTCCTACATCTATTCATATGAAGGTTGGCAATTCTGAGTTATAAAAGACCCTCACCCCAAGGGCCCACATTTGCTGTAGAGGCTCCACCCAACTTATTGTCTTCTTATAAGTGTTGCATATTTCCTGAATACTATTCATATCATACTTTCTACAAAAATATGTTACCAGAAAGTGCTCTTCTATGGAGAAGTTAGAAGATCAGGGATGAACACAAACCTGTGGGGATCATCGGGGTCACAGTTTGGTAGAAAGTTAGTGACAGCTTCTGCCACTTCTTCATTTAACAGCACATCCCAGAGTCCATCAGTAGCTAAGATCAGGACATCATCTGGCCCATGTTCGTACTGCAGGAGGTCATAAACTCTCACCTAAAACAAAAAAACCAAGAGACATCCATGAAGGAGGAGACTGTCAGACCAGTTTGCAAAACATTGCTGCGTTTGGCTGTGAGTTTATGTTTGGCCAAGGCACTGAAATATCTCCCAAGGCACTGCTGGAGTTTGTCTCCAATTTAGCCTTCAACATGGCAATCCTTCCTGCTGCAGCTCAGCGTGGCTCAGGTGCTAGGATGATGCTAGGATGGATGCAAGCATTCCTAAGCCAGGCTCTAAAGCAGGGTGGTGCTGCTTGCTGCTGCCAGAAAAGCTTGAAGCCTCCCCCACCCAGCAGCCTGGTTTCAGTGTGAGGCTCTTCCCTATCACTGGCAGGACTAATCATATGGACGTTGAATAATTTATTTGATGAATTTTTGATATTTTCTAATAAAATATTCACAAATAATTGTTTTCACTATTTGTCTAGATCCATTTAACTCTGCCAGATAAATTGCATGTTTGGAGATGTCTGCGTGGAGAGCAGGCATTGCATTCACTTTTCTAAACCTGAGGCAGCTGCTGCAGTCAAGAGTCGTGCCTGAGCGAGTAAGGGGTTCCATGAAATGGAGAAAAACTGTTTACCTGCTCAGTCACATGTATCTGTAAGAAGTTCAGTAGCTAGAGACCAATTCAAGGTCTGTATAAAAATGAAGCTTATTCACATATTAAAATGTCCACTGACTGGTCCCTCCAGCTCCAATCAGGCTGACCACTGCTGGCACGTCTGTAACACCCTGCCTCTAAAACAACTTCCACCATCCTCTTCCCAAAGATGCTGGAGAAAGCTGGAAGTGGAGGGGGCAGTCACGGGGGGGTGCTGCAAGGCCGTCAGCTGAACCAGAATACAAGCAAAGGCCATGGAAAGTGTTTTAAAACAAGCCTTTAGCTCGGCGTAACTCCCCTCCCAGCACCCGCTGTGCTCCAGCTGACAAACCGATTCCAATTCCCAGGTTGTGATGGGGAGCAATTACAAAGCACTCACAGAGCACTTTAATTACCACAGCAACAATCACAGTTTGAAAGAATTGTAACAACCTTGGCAAGGCAGACAGGAGGAAAGGATCATCTCTACTTAAATTTGGAAGTGGTGCACCTTGTCACACACCCTGCTCCAGTCTTGGACTCCACTAACAGCAGTGGCAGTCAGGAAATTTGTCAATTCAGGCACTTGGCATAACTAGAAAATATGAGCTGTTTTAATCTCCCTCATTGTGCACTCTCCCCTTAGGAGCCATGGAACAGGCAATACATGTAAAATGCCTGGACCTTTTAATGTAATTATACTTTTATGGGACTGCAACAAGTACTGGAGGAAAAATAATAATTAAAAAAAAAAAAATCATCCAGACCTGACTGCTAATCCTTACCAGTTTGCCTTTCACTCAAAAGCACAAGAAGGTCATTTGTAAAATGTGACCTTCACTTCATTATCTAAGGTAGCAGCTGAATAAGGACTTTGGAGAGGATTAAATTCAAGGCAAGATACTCTCTTCATTAGAGCATATCCTCCTTATTCAGACTGACTAGGAATATAGAAAAATCCCTATATACAGCACAGCTCTCATCTCGAGCTCATTGCATGGAAATCACTAGCTGTCATAGCTTCCATTCGCAGAATTTAGTTCAGCCTCTTAACAGCCTACAGTTTCAACTCAGAAATCACTGGGGTGTGGAGGGTAAGTGGGCCAACACAACCATCAATATGCAGCACACATTCTGGTCAGATCTCTCGGGGACTAGCAAATATTTGAGAAAACATCAGGGTTAATGCTCAGGGATGCACTCAGTACCAAGCCCCTCACAGGGCTAACCAAGCTTGGAACATCAGTACTGGGAAAAACACATTTACCATGGCTGTCCAATGCAGGCAAAGGTGGGAAACCAAAGGCATGCACCACTGATTTGAATCCTCCTGAAACACAGTCTTGTCTGACTGGGGAGTGGCACTGGGGCAGATAAGAAACTTGTCAAAGCTACCTGCAGCAAATCCACAGGTCAAAATGCAAGAGCAACATCAAGAATATGTTTTGTTTTGCGGGAAATGGAAAAAAAAAAAAAAAGGCAATCACTGATTGGGTATTGGGTAATCTGAGATACTTTCTAAAAGGACAAGGTTTGTGAACAGAGCATCTCCAGAAAGGCATGCATTGAGAAGTAACTAGGTGTCAGAAGAGGCACAGAGAAGAGTGCAATGAGCAATAAGAGATGTTAGGCTGGTCCCTAGGCTAAGGAAAAGGGAGTGTCAAGGTTACAGGAGACAAGCTTGGTGCAACTTCAGGTAAGATTCTTGCATACAAAGACCAGTTGAACATGCACCAAAATGTTCACTGAAATGCAGCTTTGCCTGTCTTCCAGTAACCTTAAGTCCTTTCTTTCTGTCTTTCCCTGGATTTCTAAAATACAGCTGTAGGTGCCCCTAGTATGTTACTGAAAAAAAAAAGAGTTAAAGCTGTCCACTCTGTTGCAGGTTCAGCTTACGTTCACAGACCACCTTGCCCAGGCACAGAAAGTAGCCAGCTCCTAACCCTTCATTTTTCTGCTAAGAGCTTTCTTTTAGTTCTTACTTGGGTCAATGAGGGTCTCTTACAGTAGCGACATGTGTCTTCAGCTGGACATGGAGCAGTGTGACAGCACAGCTCCTGGGGGCACACAGGTTGGACAGCACCACCAAGGCATGTGGAGCAGAAGCTCAGACAAGCAGGGCTCAGTGAACACCCACTCCACACACATCTCACAGGGTGCAACACTCCGCAGTACCAAAAGCAGCTCATGACTGCAATGGAAATGACTACTTCATTTTATTTATTTTTTTTCACATTCTGGAGTCAACCTTCCCAGTGACTGTCTCCCTCCTGCAGCTGTATTTCAGGGAGTAAACACTGAGGTTTAAGCGATGTTCTGTCTGTGACACAAGTTTGCACAAAATTGCATATGCTGCAAAACAGCATTACATAGCCCCGTTTGTGCAGGTGACAACTGGCCAGACAACGACTGGCAGTGCAGAGGTTTCTTTAACTACTGCTGCACCCCTGACAAATTTTCTAACAATGCCACCCTGAATCTTAAGTCTTTCCCTCATGAATTGCTGCTTCTGCAGCCAGAAATCAACCCTGATAGTGCCCCACAGAAATTGTGTCCTCTGCCCAAATCCCTTGGACTACCTGTGAAGTGTCTCTGACTCCCATGCTGCCCTGAGAGTCTTCTCAGCAACTCTCCCAGCCTACCAGCCCCTTCTGTGCTGCCCTGGTAAAGCTTCTCACTCTAACTTAATCTTTCTGAAGCATCAGGGTAGTCCTCAAAGGAGCCCAGTTTAGTCACCATACTTCTACTATCCACTGATGTCTTACTTGATGTAAAGCAGCTGACCTGTTAACTAGCTAAACTTGACATTAGTAACCAGAAAATGTAAAAAGCCAACTATAAAGAAGAAGCAGCAGAACCTCAGCAGTAGAGGCAGCCATGACAATAAGTACTGGGTTACCCTTATATCCTATACATAGGATAACTAGTTAACCTGACTAGTGCTTAGGGATCTGCTGATAGGTAACAGTGGACACACTGCACTAGAGTCCATAGTCACGCACAACATGTTTCTGAATGTGTGTTATGCAGTTTGTCATGTAACATCTTTATTCAGTCCAGGTATTTGTTTCTCATATCACTCACCTACACGCAGTCCAAATCGTTGAGAAAACCACTCTGGGCAAGCAATGAACAAACAGGTGGGCTGGTTTTATGCTTACATTTACAAATGGACCTACCCACTGGACAAAATCTGCCTTTGGCTGCTGAAAGGCACCACGGCAGCTCTGTGAAGGTGCTGCGGTTTCTTTTCTAGGTTTGTTTTTAAGGAGGAAGCCAAGGAGAGTCCCTGCAGCTCAAAAACCGCTCACAAAAGAGTGCCATGTGAGCCTGCAGCCATCTGAGGTGCTCCTCAGCATCTGGCCTCAGGGGAATTCCAGCTAAACAACAGCCTGCATTCACTCGCCTGCACTATTGATCAACTGAGCTACTTCAATAAATTAAGCCCTTACTTAATTGTATCATCCCTTTTTATGCACAGTGTTATCCAGTGCAGCTTCGCTGGCAAATGACAAGATCTTTCAATATCACCCTCCAAGTAATTTATATGTAAATAATAAAAAGCGGGTCCCAACACTGCTCCCTGCAGCACTCACCAATTAATCTCCTTTTAGCTTTTTACTGCCACCCTTTGTTTCCTGCCCTTTAGCCAATTTCCAGTAGACTGTGCCAACTTTCCACTTAGTCTGTAGCTTCATATCTTTTATATTAATAACCTGTGATGCAGAACAGTTTCACAAACGTTTTCTGAGAAATCAAAGTGCTCCTGCAAGAGCATCTACTGCATTTGTTATTCTTTTTTTAATTCTCTTGAAGACATAACTTGAAGGACCTCAAGCCACTAAAGTGTGGTGTTTGCTTCCTGAAACCGCCTTGACTCCCTTCAATCATACAGTTCTTCTCTGTGTATTGGCCTTACTTAATCCTTTCAACAGCATAATTTCAAAAGATTTCTCCAGAAGGCAGATGTGAATCTAAAGTGGTCTCCTTGGACATATTTGTGCAGTTGTCAGAGAGATTCTATTAACATAACAGAGCAAGAAAAATACTCCTTCATGACCTTCTTATCATTTGCTGTGGTGGCTGGCTTCAGGTTCACTGCTGGCAAGGGCCAAATGCTGCCACGAGAGCAACATCTTTCCCCACCCAATGGCTGAGCTGCCACTCAGAAAATTTCAGGATAAAATTCTGCTTTACAGCTGCAACAAGGTAGCTCTGACTAAGCTTTGAAAAGCAGAATTTCCTGCTGAAAGCTTTCAAATTAATTGTACCATTATGAAAAATAAATATTTAATTCCACGCCAGAGAGCCTCAGCCATGGCTTGTCTGCTTTGTGCTACTCCAGTTCATTATAAGAGGTTCAAATCTCTAGAGCTCACCAACCTGCAGAAGTCCTCCAAATCTGGCCTCGTAACAGCTGAGCCACTGAATACTGATTACATTTGTCAGTCTTGGCTGCATGACTTCTCCTCCCATAGCCTGGCACTCTATCAAAGTATCATTTCACACCACCCTCAAATTACTATTGTATGTCTATTTCTGGATGTGGTCTCAGGGATGTTCACCTTTCCTTGAGCTAAATTTTGGTGGACATGGAATACCAGAGCATTGTCATTCTGGAAGTAAAATGTTCTGAAAACTCACCACGTTGCCCCTGACTTGGGAAAGGACATTGTAATTATGGCACAGAAACAGAAGCCAGAGGACTTGGATCCTCCCTCTGTCACGACTCGCTGTGCTCCTTAATTTCCTGTGCCTCCCCCTTTCCAGGTCTGGAAACCGCACATTGTGCTTCCCTACCTCTATATAAACAATTTGAAATCCAGTGCTGCATAAGGGCCAAATATGACTGCTGCTTGACGCCACTGCCTTTGCTTCCAAGTGCCAAGCTTCCCAGATGGCTGCATAAAGATGTTGTTTCTTAATGCTGGTTTATGTGCAAGGTGTGCTGTCCACATATGGACAAAACATGTCAGGGAAAAACACAAGGAGTTAAAGCACTGGGGCTCTTTCTGGGAAGAGAAGGAAAAGATGAATAAGAAAAGGAGGTACAATGGAAAGCAACTTGGAGCATATGCTACTTCCTAATAATACTCAAGGGGGTTTTTTTTGCCAGTGTCTCTAAATTAAGGTGGCTAGTTCTCTCATTCCTCCTCCTGCCCTTGTACATTTCTGCTGAATTTAGCTGTGAAGGGGGTGTGGAAACAAAGCCTATTTTGCTTCCCTTTTGCAAAGCAGTTAAGAGATCCTGAAACGTGGATAGCATGCAAACCGGATGTCATATTCCAGAATTTGAACACGTACGGACACATTCCACACAAATCAGAAAAGCCCATGAGAAGCGTTGGTTTATACACACAGACAAATACTGCTGCAGCAACTGGCAGAGATGATACTGCTGGGATGCTGTGCTGCAGCCATTATGTACCCCAGAAACACTGGGTCTCAGCATGCCAGAAAGAAAAATAAATAGGTAGAATTGCATAATTTTTCTGGCATTAAACAAATCCATCACAGTGATGAGGCCAGAGCTACTGCCTGCCTGTCTGAGGAGAACAGGAGCAGGTCACAAGTGAGGAACACCACACATTCAAAAGGGGAGAGGCAAAGTACACAATTGAAAGTAAGGAAACATGAAGAGGGGGATGTCTATAGATCTATCCCTTTTCTTCAGGGCCAGAATGTCTCAGCACTTTAAAAATTTTTATTTTTATAATTGGAATTTTAATATATAATTTATATATAATAAATACATATATAATTTTTATATCTCTGTTTATAGGCACAGAGACAAGAGACAACCACACCGCCACTCTGTGGAGCAAGAGAGATTGACTTTAGTCAGGGGGTGGATTGTGGTGGTGCATCCTTCCTCCCTGCCCCTCCTCAGGCCACACTATAATCTCAGAAATACTCATTAGGCTTCAGCCTTGATGAGCAGTACCTGGGCTAAGCTCCTCTTGAGCTTATGAGAAACACTGTCTGCTCCTAGGAACTTATTCTGCCTAGTAAGTGGCTGGGGTTTTTTCCAAACAGCCTCGGAAACTTGGTTTTCTTGTCTGAATAACAACTCAAATAGGACAACATTATAACAAAGTTACCAAACTTTCAAAGAAGGTTACCAACCCAAATTGCAGGCAGAACAGAAGATTACTGTGACTAAAGCCGACTCTCTTGCAACCCTATAAACAGTGGTCCTAAGTGAGACCCTTGGAGCTCTGCGGGACCGCAGAGGGCTGTGACCAGCACTCTCTCTGAGCAGGGCCTCTCAGAGCCAGCGAGCTCTCGAGCTGGCTGCACTGGGAGGACCATTGCTGAACGCCAATGACAGAGCCTGGGCTGACAACCCCACTCCTCGAGGCTCAGCCCTTCACCTGTTGAGAAGATGCAAAAGCATCCGACATGAGTACTTCAATGAACTCGAGGTGAATTTTTCACAGGTATACACCTTGTACATACTCCTGTATGTCTGTGTGTGCACAAGTGTGAATATGCTGTAGCAAACTTACTATGAATGTTGCTCTCTTAGCTTCTCAGGTACATTAGATTCGTAAGTTAAGCCAGTAAGTGAGTTACTGTTGTGGTCAGAGTAAATTCTACAGAATCTTCTGTTAAATTGATTAAATTAGGCTATTGATTAAATGTTGTAAAGTTTAAGTGCTGTTAAAACCTTTAGGCCTAAACTGTTGGTCAAATCTGAGGCTAAGTTTGGCAAGGAGACCACTCTGAACCTTGTGACTCAGTGCGAGGGTCTTCCTTATTCCTTTTTATCCTTATCCTTTCTGATCCTTATCCTTCTTAGTTCCCAGCCTCCACATAGATGATTTTGGTTGACTTCAGTTTTAGATTGATTGATTTCAGTCCAATTTTTTTCTGTGTGCTTCAACCATCTAGTAAGTAGTAGAGCAAACCTTGCCAACTTTGTCACACTTTCATTTTAATATTAAACCTGCTTTAGTCAATAGCTTTGCCAGTGATTCTTTGAGCAACCTAAAGCACTCCTTCAAGACAAATTGGTCTTAAAGATGTTCTAAGCAAGGTTAATTTAATAATTTTGTTCCTTCCTAGCAATATCATGTCATTTGTGTGTTTTCATTCTCTCATACTGCTATAGCAAGCAATAAATTCAACTTCAGCAAGCCCATCAAGGTGGACAGTTTTCAGCATTTGGGCCATGGAATCAATGCTGCCTCTCTTTCTGCTGTCATCAGCTGGTTTGCCCTTGCTTAATATTTTATGAAAAATATGTGACATCTGTTCCTTGACATAGGGACCGGAATGCAGTTACAGAGGGTTAAAACCCAAGGTTTGCGTGTTCCTTGTTAACAAATACATTCAAATCCCTTTGGAAAGCTTGACGTCCTTCACTGCAAGGTCTCTGGTGGTCAAAAACTGGATGGAATTGTTTGTGATGAGGCAGTTCAAAATGAAGGAAGCATTTAAATCTACCCTAACCCAAATACTGCATCATCTCCTCATTACATCATCATTTGGGAAGGCACACTGTCATTATTTGGTGTTTGCACAAAACCATCATAAAGAATTAAGAACTGAAGATTAAAGGACAGACAGATGGAAGCATAAAGTACATTTCCTATGGATCTTGGCATTTTCTTGCTTAAGAGTTGATCCTGTATCCTCACTATAATGCAGGATATTATGCTGCCGTGGAAGACATCCATCTGGAGTACACAGATTTACATCTTATGTGCAGTTAGCATGGTGTAGGCCTCGACAGGAGCTGGAGCACACGAAGGTGTGGGGAGAGATGTGTCTGTCACACTGAATGGCAAGGCTATGAGATAACCATAGACCAGGGAGTGAGAAGGAATCAATGCTCTGCCAAGGATGAGGAGCAACCAGAGCCAGGCAAATAGCTGGGGAACTTACAATGTTCCTACTGTGTGGATTTACTGTCATGCTGCACCTTTGGAAAGGGAAGCATGTTACCTCAACTGGACCACAATCAGACCGGATGATTTGAGAACAAATAAGCACACTAAATAAATTTATTTCCTTCTCAAAAATCAGATAGTTGAGCCTTGGCTCCTTACCTCAGGAGATGATGACAGGAAAGGTTTGATGTATATATTGGAGTCATGTACTTTCAGGTCATGGTCTCCCAGTCCTCGGGTCACTCCAATTGTGGCCATAACCCGAGCCTGGAAATACAAAAGAGCAACAGGATCAAATCTTGTTACTTGCACTACATCAATAGGGAAAGAGATAACGTTCCTACTTTGTAACTGCTACAGTTAGGGATGAATTCTGTTCTCTTTTCCAGAAGCTCTAGATTTAACACAGCTAATCAATGTCAAAGCTTTTCATCTTCATGTCATTGCCATTTTCTTCATTATTCCAAGCTTTGTATTCATCCAGATCCCATTCTGTGTACACCCATTATAGACTGTGACTATCTGTAAGGGATTGGGACGATGGAAACCTAACCCAGTCACCCCACTGCCCACACCAGTTTATGAGAGCATTCCTTCAGCAAATTATACTGTTAGTAAACAGGTTTTATAAAGAGGATGAGGAGCTCAATTACTCATATAAGCAATTTGTGGCATTTTCTTATTGACATGTTGTTGAATACTCCCTCCACCATGGAAAAGGGCCAAGGGCTGCCTTCAATTGCTGAAGACACAGGTGGCAGGGACACTGACCATAGTACTCTCTTCTGTGGGGAGTCAGTCTACGGCAGATCTGTGGTTACCTCAGGTCTACCACTTCCATCCCCAAACATCTCCCTCTGTGACATGAGTTGTCTCCCAAGAGGTGCTAGGCTTCATTAATTCTTTTCCAAAGACTGACCAGGCAGCACCTTCACAGGGAGCCCTGCTCTCTACGCTCTGTGTATCGCTTCCCCAAACTCTAGCTTAGCCACAGCAGCTTGTGAACAACGGAGCTCACAGCACCAATAGCTTCACTAAATCCTGGCTCCATAAGGAAATAAGAAAGTAAATTAAAAAGATGTGCATGAAACATTTTGCAAATAATTATAAATCTAACCAAATTCAGAGACAAGCTGCAGGTCTGAACTTTCAAAATTTGGACTAATTTTGAAGAGTGTCTATTTATGTGATAAGAACTTGATGCAGCAGGGGAGCACTATTTAGAAACACAGCAAGCATACAAATATCAGCAAACTGACACCACTGCATCCTTGTATTGATCCTATTGCTGCATCCAGCTAAGCTTGCTGGGACCTGCATTAATGATCTCGCTGTTCTTAATCACAGAGCTGGAAACAAAGAACACCCAAACAGAACAGTGCTTCTCCCTTTCAAGAAAAATCACGAACCTCCACACATCAGAAAAAATCAACAGTGAGTTCACGCACACTAAGTGAAGAAGGTACAGTTAAGGGGTGTTATACTTTACAAATTCTGCCCTGATCCCTCCCCTCCCTAAATTAGAGTTTCACATCTCAAAGCACTACTAAATATCTTCCTGCCTTGTTTCAGCAAACATAAGGTACGTTGCTATCTTCATCCAGCCTAGTTATATTTTACAATGAAACAGGAACATTTTAAGTCCATTATTTAATACAGTCTCATTGCTGCATATTTAAAATGAGAGAAAAACAAAAGCAAACCGAACAACAAATGACTATGTTGGCTATAAAAATGCTTTTTAGTATGTTGAGCTCTCCCTGCCGCCCCCCAGACATGAGACTGATTTATGACAGGACCAAGATATTCTTTAAAGCTGTCAAAACGATAAAATAAAGAGATACTGAATGGAAAACACTGGACTGCCACAGGCTAAACTGAGTGGTAAACAGCACAAAATTCCTTCTTCCTTTTCCTGAGGAAAGCAAATGTGCCCACCTTCTTGCCTTCTCCATATATAAGGGGAAACTTCAAGTCATCTTCCTCAATGGTTTTGTATGCCCTGTGGGGGGAGGACAAACAGCATTTACAAAGCTTGCACTCAATTAGTGACCTAGTGCCCAAAACAAGCAGCTGTGATTTAAAAAAGAAAAAAAAAATGTTATTTTTCCTAGGGACTCTGTCTTTGAGCCAAGATGTAAATTCCTTTTTCTTCAGAAAGGTTTTCTGTAAATACTTATTATTTCACTGAAAGGAAAAGTGAAGACAGAGAAATATCTAATGTGCCAGGCTGTTCCTATTGCTTGCAAAGAAAGAGGTGGACTGCAATAACCTCCTAGCCAGATAAGACATCATTGGATACAGTAGCAGTTATATCATAATACAGTGTCACAAAAAAATCAAATCCAACGAACTGAAAACAAAAACAAACAAAAAACCCCAACAAACAAAACAATCCCCAATCCATCAAGAAACTAACCAATGCCTAGACTCACACTGTAAACGTGAAAGGGTGAGCAACAAGGGGACATGTACACAGTCATGGTGTGAAACAGCTTTCTGATCTTGTTGTCACCTTCCAGGACCACTTAAACCAAGACAAACCAAGATTCTTCTGCTGAAGAGTCTTAGGACATTTAGTGCTCATTTGACCTTGACTGCAACAGTCAAGGTTGTCAGAGGTTTCACATTTCACAGCAGCTTTCCCATGGACAAGAGACGAGAAATAAATGCTCATGCTCTGATTCTGTTTACCGCATGCCTGGGTACTCTACCTTTTACATATCCAGCTGTTGACACTGATGAGGTGAGAAGGTTAACAATTTTTCCATTGAGAAAAAAAAAAAAAAAGATGACAGTCATTCTCATAAACTGTAGAGTCTTGTGGTTTGTGTAACATGTGCTCGAGCTGAGGTACTGGGGTATCTCTTTTGTTAAAGCACCTTGCCCTGGAGGTGCATGCTTCCCTTTGCAGCACAAAATTGTCCCTCCTCAGTCTTTCTCTGCATGTTGTGCTTCCCTCTGGGCCCATCCATGCCCAAAGCCCCTGGGATGATACCAAAGTCAACCCAAGTGCAGGAGCAAGAGCTCTCCACAGAAGTGGAAGGGACATGTGCGAGGAGGGAAGGTGCTGTGGCAGGTCCCCTGCCAGCAATGCCAGCCCCTGCTGCATAGCTCTCCAGCTCTCCAGGCTGGCTGCTTGAGCTCCAGGGAGTCACATTTGATCAGGTTTAAGCAATGTTAAGGCTGTGTCACAAACCATCAGGAAATTTAAAATTAAGAGTGAAATCCTCTATCGTATTTGAACTGCCCTCTGCTTCACCAAAATATGGCATAGACCTGTGATCAATAAATGGTGCTGTACTACACAGCTGCACAGGCTGCATCACCCAGGCAAGCCTCGGACTTTAAGAGAGTAGCATACACATTTAAGTCCCACCTTTATATTTCCCAGTAATCTCAGGAAGGGCTCATATAAGCATTTTGGGCATGAATGGAGGGGCAAGGAAAAAGGGAAAAGCAACCAAAATACATAGAAGAAAGAGTAGTGAAGGACTTCCCTCTCATACTACAAAGCATTACTATGTATGAAAACTCGAAACCAGGTGAGGTTTGCAAACACAGTGAGTGCTTCACGGGACACCATGTACTCATGAATATCTTAGTACATAAGCACAATACTTGGGCATCTCTATAAGAGACAATACAGTGAAGGCATTTAAATGGCATTTTGTGCTGGGGACAGCAAATCAATTAGCTCTTAAACCAACCAAAAAAGGCACAAAATACTACAAGTAGCCCACATGATAATACTTCCCTGATGTTTAAATCCTGGAATAGTGCTTTGTTGGGAAGGATGAGTCAGTCATGGACTTCAGTCTTGTTCCTTCCTTTATTTTCAACAGGGAATAGCTAACATCTCTGCCTCACTCACTAACTTGGATACCCTGGTTTGAACGTGGAGCAAAAATTTTACCATTCCTGACTACTAATGAACATGCTCCAAAGCTTCCAGCTGGACCAAGAGGGCCAGGAGCCCTGACAAAACCTCCTTGAGGAGTCTGAGCTATTCCTTGCATAGAGTCAGTTGTGCTCTGACACCAAGAAAAAGGATATCAGCTGAATCTGTTTTAGGCATCAGAGTCAAATGACTAATCAAACCACAAGCCTAAGGAAACCACCATTCCTACTGGATTTTCAAACTGTACATATTTGTAAAAATAGGAAAGAAGACTAAGATGATGTGACTTAACTATCTGCAGCCCCCTTTTTAAAGAAAAAATAAACTTATTTTTTACCCACAAACCATATTATCTGCAAGACAACCACAAATACTTAAGACTAAAGCCCTCACTTTACACTGCTCTGTAAGTAGTAGCCAAAAGTAGGAACCAAATTTTTTTCTCTCTCCTTTCTTATGTTCTCCTGCATAACACCTCACACTGACTGCACCTTTAGGGAGAAGGAAAAAGTATCACTTAAGCCAGTGTCCTTCAAAGGAAAGGTACCCACTGACGAGTCCAGCATCTTTTATGGAACCATTATAAGGACCACTGTCCCTAAGGCCTTCAGCTGTGACACAAAGGTGTAAGGATGCTGAAAGAGGCCACATTGCAAGGGCTGCATCTAACTTGTTCCATCAACAGATCAGGAAGAGCAGCTGGCTAGCCTATGACCTCCTGAAGCTAGACAACTAAGTGAGGAAGGCACAGACAGCTACAGTGATTTGTTTTGTGGCTTCTCACAGAAAATCACCTCTTGGGCTCAGAACTCGGGTGTCAAACTCCACTCAAAAATGATTTTCTGTTGATGTTGCTATTGCCTGAAAAATTATCAGCACTTAAAAAACAATGCTGAGAACTGCAACCACAGCAGTGGAGCTGGCACAGACACACTGAAAAGCAATCTGAGGCACGCTAGAAAAGTACCCATGTCCTGCATTACTAGAGAAACAGAATTAATAATATACGAGTGTGTGGTTTGCTGCAAGAGAAGGATGAAGGACAGCTTTTCAGCTAGCAGCTCAGCAACTGCACTGGGGAGAAGGAAGGAAGGAAGCTATTAAATTCATTTTAATTTATGCACTGTGAAACCTCCTGTACGTTGTACGTAGGTTTATTTCACACAGGCTACAACCTTCTGGACTATTTCTCTTTATGTAACAAAGTTGCATTTATACCTTCATGTGCTGTTTAGAGTGTGCTGTATATAAAGACATAATACAGCAGTAGGTATATCAAACACAGACATACAGAGAACCTGAGAGGATGGTTTGGCTTTTTTAGCACCAACATGGCCTTATTCAGCCCTCTGTGTAATTCAACCGACCTCACTCTTTTAACAACACAACGTTGCAACCCTCCCCTCTCCCTTATCTTCCTCATCCACACCCCAGGAGGTTTTGGTGGCCACCAGGGCATGACAAGAAAGATTATAAAGACAAGGCAATGCTATTGCTTCCTGCTCTGAATGAGCCTAAAGCTTGTTATGTGCTTCTGCCACGTAAACCTCTATTTTTCCAAATGGAAAAACAGAGGGAGCAGAGGTGGAGTAGAAAAGGCAAGCTTATGCCCAGCTTGATCTAGCTGCATTTTTTTCAGTTAACTTTATTTCTTCTTTTCATTTCAAAAGAATTATGAAATGCTACTGCTGTCCAAAAATATTGAACTAGGGCTTGACATATGTACCACCCACAAAGTTACATTTGGACTCAGGATCAACATTTTGGAAAACTGGGCCAAATCGCACCGGGAGCCAAAAGAGATGTCAGAACAAAAGAACTAGGACTGACATGATGTTACTCATATGCTAAATGGATTTTGCTCTAAACGCATGGTGAAAAAATCACCAGGAGCTGCTAAATGCACAACACAATCCATAGAAGAAGTTTCATACAGTGCTGAGGTCATAAGCAGTGCTTTAGACACTCTTTAAATAAAAGATTATCAAAGTTACCTGCATATTGCTGGGTCAGAACTTGAAAAACCTGTCAGCTCCCACATGCAGATTTCAGAGCCAAAGTCTGGATAATGTCTTACATGTGTTACGAGTTCTCCTGCCATACAATTTGTTCTTAAAATTTGCCTTCTGAAAGCACACACAAATTCACAGAAGAGTAGAAGCTGTTGATGACCGAAACCAAAATCCACATTATGTTTTCTTTCACAGCAAACTGTGTAAGGTTACTGGTCATGAGAAGTATTGCGTTGGCATTCTCAGGCACAACAGATGGTGGGAAAAAGACAATCTACCCCGATCGGGAAGGTTCAGTTCTGTGCATGACAGGGGAATCCAGACTCTCTGCTCTGTTTTTCCATGGCACTTGGCTTTAGAAAGTTTGTCTGTGTTTCACATCTCTGCTAGTGACACCTGATAGTTAACTGAGAATTTCACCTAAGAGCAAAAAAAGCCCCAAAAAACCACGTCAAAGGGCTTTAGCTTGAAGCACAGAATAAACACACTTGTGGCAAGCAAGCAGGCGAAAGTACTACTGCTTCAGAAATATCCTTAATGTCCTTGTTCATATTGAGTACAAGGATAAAAGCATCTCTGAGACAGTTTGCAGATGTGGCGTATTTCTAGCACCACTTTGCTACCACTGTTAAATGTCCAAACCTAGGACCATCCCCAAACACCCTCCACCTGCCCCCACTCTCCCCCTTACCCACAAAAACTCAGCGCACAACAAAACTACCCCAGCTAATCTCTTCCCCCAGGCACAACTTTCTTTGGTCATACCAACAGAAAACCAGGTTTTAATCTTTAAGCAACACAAAACTTGATAGAAACTCTTCTTTTTTTTTTTTTCCCTCCCACACAAGTAATCAGTGGATTGGAGCTGACCCTTTGGATAACAGAGCTTAAATCACCAGCCCAAAAGGAATTGTTGATCTGTACTGTCTATTGAACTAAAGGCATGAAACCAGTGTAAGTGCATGCTTATAATCAGGAAGATGTGTAGTGCAGGTTAGGCACAGAGCCACTGAAAATTATACAATTTATGTCTCAAACCAGTCATAATCTTAAAAAATACAGTTACACATGTGCTTCTGCAGAGTCAGGATCTCTAAATCCAGACAGCACTGTCTGATACTAAGTACCCTATGGGTAGGTTAGCTCTAATGTTCCAGCATCTCCTTATCCTTCCCCTATTGCTCATCTGACACATAGTTTAATGAAGGAAAATTACAATAAGCAAAGACAGCAAAAGCACACAAACTATAATAATGTTTGTTAAGGGAAAAGATGATCACAAATCCAAATCAATTAAAGACCAATGCACATGTGCACAAAACAGTTTTTAGGGGAAGATCTACTCTAAACCAAGATTGTCTCATAGGGCTTATTTCAAGTAAAGAAGACGACATACACAAATTATTCCCAGAAAATTCAGAAACCCCTTCTTGTGAACCTGAAACTGCTTCATTTTGCAAAATCCAGTTCTATTTATTCATCTACAAATAAAAAAATAAAAAAAGCAAAGTATCTCAGTATGACTCATACAAACATATGATCTCTGGCTTTGTCAAATCAGACTGGTACGTGAGCTCTGGACCTCCAGGGAGCCTTCACTGTTGTGTACAGTTGTAAGATGGAGTCTGTACTTTGGAGAGCACCAGCACCACATATTCCTGTGGAAGTAATTCCTAAGCAAAATCAACTATGCATCTTGGCCAGCCCATTTTAAAGATTCAAGCACCAGAATTTTTTTCTCAGGCACTTCTCAGAGTGGGGCTGATTTTTTAGTCCATTCATATCTAATGAAGCATTAACAGAAAGTGGTAGAGGAAAAGTCAGGAACAGGATGGTCAATGATCTCAAGCATCTAGAGAGGTCCTTGCCCAAAAAAAAAAAGAAAAATCAGGAAAAAAATTAACTGAAAGTATTTTAAAAGCACCCTCCCTTACTACTTTTGTGCTTGGGAGGCTGGGAGGGACAGAGAAGTGTACTACAAGTGCTTTCATTCACTGCTTGTGACCTGTTGAACCTCCACTACTGAGGGACAGAAACTGTGTGCAGATACTGCAGCTGCACACATTAAGTGGGCCCACCTTCTGTCACAGTCTCAGCAGGTCAAGTCTTTTTTCCCCCAGTGAATTTGATGTCTTGAGTGCTTCTTAAAATTTGCCTCATTTCTTCTACTTTTAGAAGACAAACAGGAAGGTTTATTAGCAATTTACTCAGGAGATAGAGGAGTAAGGCAAAGTGGGCTGTTAACACCCTATGGGCTTAGTGCACTGTGATGGAGAGAAAACCTGCTTGTAAATTTGGATTTTGCTGTACTTCTTGTTAAAAGGATGTGATGAGGCAGATGGGAGAAAGGCTGCACGTTAAACTCACAGTGCTAGCTGTGATCCCCTGGAAGCAAAGGAGACTGCTGTTAAGGAGAAATCATGAAGCAAATTCTTCTGGGAAAGATTGCTGTAGTGTAGGATGGGGCAAGCAGTGAGACATAGCAAGCAGGGATCTCACTATCCCACAGCAGAGCTGGAAACTCCTCTGAGGAGCAAGGGGCCTCCTCACAGCCAGAAGCAGAGCCATAAATCAATCTTGGGTGACAAGGGGAAGAAAAAAGACTTCCTAAGGACCCAGCTGAGGCTATGTCAAATTTGTGCAGATGGGGAAGCCAGAGAAAGCAGGAGTGGGGGAAGAGACTTCACCTTACCAGGAGAAAGAATTGTTTTTGCTTGAGCTTTGAGATTGAAGATTACCTCATTTCAGTTTAGTTTCCCTTTGATAAATCACACTGGGAGCCTTTTGTCTGCCCTTGCACATGCGGCACCTGATCTCGTGCCAAGGCAAAGTCCAAGCAGAGACACACAGCCATGCAGAGACAGGTCTTAGATGTACTGCTTCCAGACGGAGATGCTCTTGCATGACTCAGACCAACCTCATTCTTGTAGCTCTCACTTGGCTCCAAGGAGGCCATTTACAAAGAGCTTTACCCCAGACTTTAGTATTGTCTTTTGTTGCAGCACTATTACTTTCCTTTTTCTGCTTTCTCCTGTCCCAAAGACACTGGCTCAGCTCCTGTGGCATGTGCACACTTTGGGGAAAGAGCCATTTGTCACTGTCAGGAGATGTGCTGTACACAGCAGGTCAGCTCTAACCTCCTGCTGCTCCTGCAGCGAGGGCTGCAAATCTCGAAAAGATGCATAACATGCACATTGCAAACAGCCATTCATCATCGCAGAGCTGTGCCCCAGACACCGAGGCACAACCCAGCAAGCTGCTCTGGTTGTGTGCACCAAAGAGGCATGTCCTCTCCTGCTCCTGGCTACCTCGCAATGAGAGACAAGAGCACAAACACAAAAAGCAAGACAAGTGGCTGCAGATGACTGTTTCCGCTGCAAAAATGATATCTTCGCTCTCCCTCTCCCCTCCAGAAAGGCCCAGTGTTGCAAAGGTGTCCCATAATCATTAAATTATGAAAATGTAAGTTGCTGGAAGGAAATTAATACCAGACATGACTGGGGAAAAGGTTGCTTTCTCATGAAGTAATTATGAAATTAAAATTTGATCTCTCCCTGGTGATTGTACAAAGGATATGGCTGAGGTCTTGAACACAACAATACAGCCAGGATTTCAGCAGAAGCAGCACAGAAGGTTTCACTAGACAAAAAAAGCTCAATTAAAAAGAAGTGGGGGGGGAAGGACAACTTTTTGTAAATTACATGAATTTGGCTAAAAGGCACAATCAAGCAGGTTAGAGCACAGGGTTTGCAGACTTCCAATTACTTTTTACAAGTTGGAATCAAGCTGTTAGGAAATACAGCTTATCTGAATAAGACTAATAATGCTAAGCTAATTAGACCCACAGGCATTAGCCAGCAGATAAATTCAGGCCAAAAAGAGGGACACTGTCACTTTAAATACTGCCTTGGGATCAGTGGAAAAGCTAATGAGGAGTGTCAGTTGGGGCTGTTTTATTAGGTGGTTCTCCAGAGACTATAGCCTGAGGTTTCTGTAGCAGGGCTTCTGTGCTTGATTCAATAAATCAATTTATATTAAAGGAGGGTGCAGCACAGACACCAGCTCCATAAAGCATTTCTGTGGCATTTCTCAATCTGCTCAGGCACTCCTGGGCAGGCTACCTGAATGCACTGTCAAAGGACACTGAGCCCAGCAATAAAGAATAAGATAGTGGCCACATTGGCAATATTTGCTCAAATCAACTGACACATTATCAAGCAAAACATGCACATTGGCTCTCACCAGGGTATTCTGGATCCCCAATAAGTGATTAATGAGAGCCTGGTTTTTGTGAGCCAGAGTCTGAACCGCAGACAGCAAGGCAGGCTGCACAATGAAAGCAAAAGGCATCCTTCCCAAACAAAATAAAACTACTTGAAAAGCGAAGTTGCTTTTTTAATCAGATGCTTAGAGGCTGAAAGACATTCCCTGTTGGAAAGAAAAGGGTGAGCGCAGAGCAGGCTGGCAGCTTTCCAGGCAGTGGACAGTATTGACTCTAGAATAAAATGGGTTTTGCTTAGTGCTTGCCTCAGGGCACCAGGTTCCCTGCTTTCAAATAAATCATGTGGGCAGGCAATTCCCCAGCACGGGCTGGCCCTCAGGTGGGTAACCTCGTGTGCCACAGCACCTCTTCACCAGGCACAGGGACAGGGAGCTGGCAAAGGCTGTGCAACGATGGCACACTCAGAGGCAGCGCCCAACTCCCCTGCTCGCTGCTGCCTTGGGCTTTGGCCCATGGTGTGGTGGGCACTACACCAGCTCAGACCATTTCTGATGGAGTGCAGCTTAACTCTGCATGCTCCTCAGGGGCAAAGGAAGCCACTAACAAATGGGATCAAAAAATGGACTTGTTATATAGGGCTCTTTTGCCATGCTTGAATCAAGTCAAAAGGACAAAACTTTGATATGCAAACAAGCTTTCAAAGAACTCCTCTTCAGTGCAAGCATCAGAAAGGCCACTGGTTTTGTTCCAAGGAGGAGCAAAAAATTAACTTTGAAACCACCAAAGCTGATGCCTTTGGTTAAGTGCAGCACTATATGGCTCCTCCAGCCCCACTGAAGGCTGAGGGGGAACTCTGGAAGGAGCCACAGTAGAGGACACAGCCAACAAGAAAAACAGGTTTTGGGAAGGTGTCTAGGATACAGTCAAAGCAAAGTACTTCAAAACTATTTACCCTGTTTTTACCCACAAGTGCAGAAAACCTGACCAATTGTGCCTTAACTTTTAAATAAAAGGCAGAGGCAGAGAGCACTAATTATGTGCAATCCTTTAAAGGAGTTTTCATCAGGTCTGCTGCCTTCTCCCCATATATTTCTACTTCAGGTTACTCACCCTCCCTTTTTAGCACTGGCCACCCTCTGCTTACATGGCCTCTAAGTCTTCCCTGATGCTTCTGTTGCCAGGACTTGCCAAAGTCACGAGGACACTTCTCTCTGACAAAAATTTAACCTCTGCAAGCCATGGGCCTGAAAACCCCAACCCAGAGACCCAGCTGGGACAGACTGCCAGTAACACAGATGTCTGTCAGCAAATTATGGCTTGAGACAGCTCAGAGGCTTGTTCAACAGGAGCCACTGCTCTTAAGATGCCTTGCCAGCTACAGCACACATTTTGCAATGGTTGTTCAACCACAATGCACAGGGGGAGAAGGTACAGGAGGTGCAGCTCATGGTCAGCTCCCATCAAAATGGGATTTATTTTAAATATATTTAATATAGCGTTATTTCTCATCACAACTGCAGAGCGAGGAGAAAGGGTAGGAGAGCTGGAGTGAGAAGGGAAAGGCTGGTCTCACAGCAGTTCCAGGCAGCCTGGACTAGTGATGCGGTACACATTGCTCGATCAGTAGTTGTCCTAATGCTGTGGGGAAACTTGGCAGCCCTGCTGCCACTGTGGGCTGTGGAGACAAAGCCAGTGTGGAAACTTCACATGAAGGAAAAAAAAAAAAAGGAAAGAAAAAGCAGAAAGAAAAAATAAAGGGCCAAATGCATCATGACAGACCCAAAGACAATAACCTTTTGTAATCCAAACAAGCTGGGCAAGCCAAGCCATTGTTGAGAAACTGAAAAGCTCCAGAGCAAAGGAGAAGGATAAAAATGAAGAAAAAAATCATACAGTTTATAATAGAAAACACAGAAAACATCCTGAATTGTAAAATAAAACAGCTCATTTTCCTGAGGAAACATCAGAGCAGAGAGTGCTTTACATTCTCTCACTCAACAATTCAGTAATTAAGTGTAAGAGTGACTGTTTTTCCCTAAAATCGCCTGCACCTCTCTACATGTATGTGCAAACATCAACACACAATGAGGTCAGTGAACAAAAAAAGACAGACAACTGATCATCCGCACTGTATGTGATAAAAGTTCAGCAGCATTTTAATGTATCAAGCTCTAGCTGGCCAAAGCTCCATCTGACATTTTCTAGAAAAGGAATATATATGCTAATTTATTCTCCATGATAGATAGTGTCCTTAGAAACAAATGCAAAACAGACATGTCCTCAGCCACTGTGTCCTGATGCATCAGTTAAATCCATGAATTAGAATAGGAAAAAAATAGAAGCAAAACCTTGAAGTGGAAAACAACCACTAAGAAACCTCAGTCACTCCAAACCATCACCTCTGAGGGCCCACCAAACTGGAAATCTAATGTCTTGTCCACAACCTCCACCATTAAAATTGACCCAGACTTTTAGACAAACAGAAACTGATTGCTTTTCCTCTGCTTAGGAGATCACTGCACACAATTCAATGGAATACAAACACGTTGTGCAAATACCTTGCAAAAAGAAATGGACCCTTATTGAGAAGGGCTCTGATTTAGAAAAATGTATGGCAATAGAGCAATTCCTTCATAATTTTATTGTCCTGAGGCATCCAAACAAAGGGGTAACCGATGGACTAGCTGTGCAATATGCAGCAGTTAAAAGATTCGAATACTTTTATTCAGGACAAAAATGTAGCCCCCATTTTCCACTTCCAGCCAGAAGTCAAAAGGAACAGCAGGGAGAGATAGCCTCATCACAGTCTCCACATGCTTTTGCTTGGCAAAGACCACCTCTTTCTGGGACAATACCGCAATGAATTCAGACTTGAATTTTCAAGTCACAGTTCAAGCATTTATGCCAGAATAACTGCTTACAGCTAAGCATATTTGTACTGAACTGGTGACAATTTTTGCATTGACCATATTAGAATCTGTAACTGGATCAACATGTGTCCTACACTTCAGGAAATTCAGAAAAATCAACAGGAAAATAACTGTCTTCTCCTACCCACCATATGCTAGAATTAAGAGAGTTCACACACCAGTAATTGAAAACAATGCTTTGAATCAAATGTACCAGTTCAACTTTCTCAAGCTCTTCTACCTTACTCATTATTTTACCTTTAAAATTTGTGTTCCTTCTATTCTTCTCATGCCAAACAGTATTAGCTATACAATAACCATTTTGTATAAAGTGAAGTGCTATGTACAGATTCACAAATGAAGTAGAAATTGATAAAAAAAAATTATCTCTTATGTTAATTTTTAACCTTTCCAACCCTATATGAATCCCAACATTCTGCTGGTGATTTAGACTGGAAAAATCACAGTAGTAAGTAGAACTTCCACTGAGCTTTTTGACATGGTTCTCAAGTTCATTTGGACCCTCTAATGTGCACAAGTAGTTCTTTTTTCCTTCTTTTTGCTTTACTTTCTATTTATCCACACCAAGTTTGAACACTGTGATGCCCATTCATGTAAACCACTTAATTCTTTGCAGTTCCTCATGATCCTTCTTATTTAATAGGAAAAGAGCTGTGGTGTCACCTGCCAATGCTGCAGCTTTACCATTCTAGCCTCATTTCCTTTCCAGACCACTAGCCAACCGGGAAAACGCAAAACAACTCCCATGACCCTGAAGAAACCCTCTTTGCCTTCCATTCATGATGAAAGAAATCTGTTCTTACCCTCCTCCCAGGAAGTTTCTGCCCATAATGCTTCTGTAGCTCTTCCCCAAAACTAGAAGGCTACTTCATTGGCCTTTTTTTTTTTTTTCCCCAATAGCATGTCACATCTTGAAAAAGAGCTTGTGGAAGTCTACATGAAACCATTCTTTACTAATGCCTCCAGAGACATCAGGGAGTTTAACAAACATCCTTTTGTAGAAATTTGGAGGGTGTCTCATGATGTTCCAAATGTTTTGCTGTCTAAGTCCTCAGTTGATCCAATGTTCTCATTCTGTTCCTATTCTTTTGCTCATGCCTGTAGCCTTTTTAAAATGTGAAGTCGTCATTCTCAGGGTGAGACTGCATATTCTACTAGCAGCTGTTTAAGTTGAGAGACAATGATGGTTATTCCTAGATTTACATATTCTGCACAAACACTCCATTTAATATTAAACTTAGATCATTATTCTGCCATTAAAACATCACTATATTTATGGTATATAAAGCATGGGACCAATCAAAAATTACATGGAGCTGTTGTTGCATGTGACCATTGAAGTTTCCAAACCTACAAGAATTCAGGCTTTGTTTTTTAACCCCTTCTATTCTTTCTCTTCCTGAAAGGACATTTACTACATAAACAGGCTAAAACATAAACATCATAGAAATAAAGATAATTTACATACATTGGGCTTTTGCCTTTATAGGTCATGCATAGAACTCACAACAGCGAGGATTAGGGTTTCTCCAAGTGAGTGGGAATCACTTGAGAAGGAGCTTCTTGAACCAATAAAAAACAATGAGGACATTTAGCCAGGGACAAAAAAAAAATCATCATTCTTTCTGTCTTCACTTCTTTAAGTCAATGCTGTTCATTCAAGCTTTTTCATTTTAGGCTGGTTATGACTTTTGTTCAGATAGGCCCATCTCTAAAACAATTCCTCAAGGAATTACCCAAATCAGGGGCCAACTGTACTGGAGTATGGGAGACAGCTCTTCCCTTCTGCAAGCATTCCTCAGCATGCAAAGGCATGACAGCCCACTGATCCAGAATTTATAAAAAGCTACTTCCAAGACAGGAAAATCGTTTAGCTTTCAGAAACATCCCCTGGCACATCTTCCCCTTTATGTGCTTGCTCTGCTTTGAGTACTGCCACGTTAAAATGAAACAAAGTCCTGGCTCTGGGGGGAGGTCAACTTCTTTAAAACATTAACTTCTAAAAGAAAGACACATCTGAAAGAAGGGAATGCCTTTTCTTTTAGTACACAGGGGTACACCTCCATATTTGATCAGTTCATACTAATCAAAGACACGTACAAAGCAGGCATTGGCTGGGGAGAAAGCTGTGAAGGACATATTCTTACCAGCCAGTCATGTTGAAGTCACGGTAGAGCATCCTCTTTCCAACTTCCTTGCGCTGCACCCTCCGTGGAAACTCTAAATGGGTGAATTCATTTCCCAGCAAGTGGGGCTGCATGTAAGCCTGTGGGCAGAAATCAAACCACAGAAACCACATAAAACAAGACAATCTATATTTAATGAGGTAGCATTACCATCCCTTCCCACTCCCTTCCCACACAAATTCCACCCACTCCTCCACCCTTCATTTTAAAGAAGGAAGATGATGTGCTCCATTTCAGCAAACAATGTGCATATACACAAGTTCTGACCCTGCCTGGTGTCCAGCAGCAGCAGAGCAGTCCTCTGATGCTCAAAATCCTTCACTTCTTCTCCCTGCTCCTCAAAATTTGGGATCTCTAAAGTACACTTCACCCATTGACCCTAAAGTAGTCTGAAGGGCTGTGTAAAACAGAACACATCTTTTCCTAAGTCATCAACCCAAGAGAAGGAAATTATTCAATACAAAGCCATGGAGTCAGCAGAGACTTGGAGGTGTTCAGCTATGCCAACACCACACACAACCCAACATTACTACCACACTTTAACTGTCACCGCCTCCAGAAAAACATTCCCTTTTACCTGCTCAGCATGCTGCACCCATCACATGTGACACTACAAATAAACACAAGTTGCAGAACAATTTATTTTCTTGTTTTCTAAAAACTACTTCCTTCATGCAGAACAGACTTTAAGAAAAGCAGCAGCAGTTTTGTGTCACAACCGCAATTAGTGTCTTTGATGATTTTAATGTTCAAATGCTGCTGCTGTCCTTTCTGGTGTACTGCTCTGCAGATGCTGGGAGGCCTCTTTGCCAGAGTCATGCCTGAGGCTTATGTTCTCCAGAGCTGACCATATTCAAGAGCATAGTGAGGCAATTTGTTGACTGTGTAAATTTTTGGATTGAATTTATACACAGGTCACTTGACACAATAGGTTAATTCTAAACATACTCTTTTTCTCGTTTCTGAAATAAACCTCACTCCTTTTTCTTTAATATTTGCATAAACAAGCCTTTCTCCCTCCCTCCCCAAAGCCACATTGTGAGCAAGCTCTTGTGAAAGACAAGTCAAATTGTCTAGGGAACAGAAAAAAGTTGTATTTTTAAACTTTTTTTGCAGATAGCTCTTCTTCCTTATCCAGGCAGTTAAGGCAATAAAGTCTTATCTTCAACAGCAGCTGCCATCAAGGCAGACAAAATGAGCTGGGCTTACTTTGTGGGTTTGTCATAAATCTAGTGCTCATCAAAGGTGAGCAGCAGGAAGCAGTGGAAGCCCTTATTGATCTACCTGGCATCTATCATGCAGATAGTTCACAATAAAGTATTTCCTGCATTTAAGGGCCAAGCCTGCTCCAGCTCAATTTAATAGGAGCTGGATCAGACTCAACATATCACAATGCTAACCTTCTATCAGTTTGTCCCTGTTTCTGTCACCAGATAACCTTCCAGAAAACACTTTGAGCTTGGCTGAAATGGGACTGAGGGAGATTGCTGTGTGTAGCCAACAAGATTGGATTCTTCTTTCAAGAGGTGGCTTTCAAGCATGCAAGTGTGATCTTGACATTGTGATCCCTTCCTGGAAGAGGAGCTCCAACAAATTCTCTCTCTGTGTACAGTTAAGAAAATAACGTTTCTCCTGTAGTCTACAGTCAGCCAAGGTCCCCTTCTCTACCCAAATACTATTTTCAAGGACCCTCTAATTGAATCACTGTTCCTCATTACAGAAATGGTTGAGAAGCACTAATGACTTTTGAGAGATCCAGCAGTTCTAGTCCACATGAGGCTTTTCATACTTCCAGAACTCTGGATTCTTTATTTAAAAGTACATGTAAACTTTTTATTTTATTTATTTTCATTTCAGTTGCAAAAAAGACGGAACATTCGTAATGATTTATCACAACACAAGTGATATTTGTTGTTCATATGATAACAAAGAGCTGAACATCTTTTGGTATTTTTTTAATTCTTTCTAGTCTGTGATATTGTAAACAACGAAGTCAGTCTGCTTTGAAAGGGCAATTCAGTTCACATTTAAAAATGCACAGCCCATCTTACTTAAAACATTACAAACCACTTCTAGCTAAAGACTACTGTCACCTGCCTAAAAAACACAAAGTCTTACTTAAAGAAAAAAACCCTTCATACCTGACATCAAAATGAAGTTATTTAACCTTTCAATTGTGAGATTACTTACTAGTCTGAATCACAGGTCCAGAAGAAAAACGTTAAAGGCTTTTAGCATTTTTCCACTTGAAAACAAGAATTCCCTTTATTGAAAAGGTAAAACGATGAGGAGAGACTGCATTTCATAAAGATTTACTCAGATGGAAAGTCT
Organism: Sclerurus mexicanus; assembly: GCA_013396755.1. Lineage (NCBI taxonomy): Eukaryota > Metazoa > Chordata > Aves > Passeriformes > Furnariidae > Sclerurus > Sclerurus mexicanus. The sequence goes on from VWZF01006637.1 coordinate 1,135,666, forward strand.
GAGCTCACAACTGAAATAAGATTAATAAAGCTGGCAGTTACCAGTGGACTGCTAATGTTCAAATAAGATTTCTCTTCCACAGCCAAGCCTCAATGCTTGATTTACAATCTAGGGATTTTAACTTGATTCTAATATTTTTGGCGTCAGTGAAACAGAGGGAAAAGAGCAATTTGGAAGCCTCTGGTGTCTGTGATCTGAATTCTTATGTGAAGAAATAGTGATTTTTTTAGGCTTTGCTTTATTTTTTAATTTTCCATGTTTTTTACCCCTTTTTTTTAAATGGTTTTTGTTGATGCTTCATTGGTAATTCTACAGAGAAAAGAATGTTCTGCTATAAAACTCAGCTGCAACTTCCAGTTGGGCTTGTTTTTTTTCTTTACTCCATTTACTATGAGGCAGGTCTCTTCTACATTTCAACCAATCCGTGCTGGGCAGCAGAACCAGAAAACAAATAAAAAGCAATGCTTTAAAAATCTGCAGATCTTTCAAGAAGATATACAAGCAGACAACATGAAATTCCCTCAAGAGGTTAAATGAGAAATAAAAACAGTAAGTGAACTGACTAGCAGAATTTCACCTGTGATGAGGCACTGTATTTCCCATTTTTAAATTTATTTAGTCTCAATTTGCAAGAACCTCAGATCAGAAACATCCCTCAGAGAGCCTGAAATTTAATAAAAAGGGTGACTATCAGATACTTTCTATAGCCTTATGAGGTATGTTCAGACTACGTTGTTATCCTGTGTTAAGGAACAGGAACATTTTCCATATTTTCTCTTTCAGAAGCTATTACAGCTTTCTGGCATAAATCTGGCATAGCCTGTACCGTATGTTTTTGGTACTCTGCCATTTTACGTATTTTGTGGCTGGATGTGCTACAGTCAACCTTAGTTGTTTAAAATGGATTTCGCTCAAGGAAATATTAGTCACGGTTCTTTAAAAAGGCCATTTACTTCCTGCTGTGTTTCCTGGTGATCAGAAAAGCAAACATGAAATTAAGATAAACCTAGACTAACACACCGGTGTGTCAGTTAATTAGGTGGCAAGAAACACTGCATGTATCTTATTGTACCTCAACAAGGTCTGCTGATGCCTTTTGCTCCTCCAGTACGCACTGCGCTGGAATATCGCTGGCAATAGTGGTTTCACTGCATTCCATGTTATTTGCAGAACTGCTGTTTTCCCATACATCAACTATATCTTACACCATCATACTCTTATCATATTGTGCCCTTTCCTCCAATACGATGTTCTACTATATGGGACTAGTGCTTACAATGGCAGGCACAGCACAATGCACCCAGAAGTTTTGCAAATGATTTTGCCATTATCATACGGACATGTTTAAGACAAACAGAGATTAAAACTAAAAGAGGTGGTGGTAGAAGGAAAGAGGGAAGCAGAAGCCAAATCCATCCCTGGACTGGTCGGCCAGGACCTTTTCCAAAGAACCACACATCTCTTTTACCACAACATCATGCAATGTGTCAGATGGCCAAAGGAATCCTATGCTGGGGGATGCAGGGCATCAGAAACTGTCAGAGAGTTACACCTGACTTTTAGTTGAAGCACTGACAAGACATTTAGGAGATCTAGGTGCATTTCCTCTTCAGGCTTAGGTTCCCCAGGAATCCCTCAGCAGGTGACTTAGTATCACTTTATCCTCACCTGAGCAATGAAATAAGAATAGGTCCCCTTTGAGCCCATACCTATCTGGGCTCATGAACCTTTATTTGAATGGTGCCAAACACAAAGAGCACCCATAGCTCACTGCCACTGGTGGCCACCCAGTCTCTGCTACCAATAACACCTGCCCTGGTACCCACAGTGCACCATTTTTTGTGAACTTTTAAGGAGCTGCCTGGCTACACACAAGGACACGGTGCACACCAACACCACACTGACCTCACAGGACATCTCCAAAGTGCAACTTCAGTAATTGAAATATACCTATATACAGTACACTCAATTCATCATTCATTTGAAACACATTTTCCAAGGCAATAAGTAACAAAACCTATGCCATTTACTGTTGCACTTTAGTCTACTGTGACTGAAATTAATAGTCTCCTCAGAAGATGAAAGAAAAATTGCTTCTGGCAGCCACTGCCTGCACAACTGCTGAACACACCAGAGCAGTTCCCAGTCAATACTGGATTTTGTTTCCCCTCAAGATACACTGATACAGGTAGCCAGGGCTTTTCCCAAGTGCTGTGTAGAGCTTTCCTGCTACAGTGCTAAAAAGAAAACAGACATAGAAACTCAGAAGAAAAGGAGGCTTGTGAACGCCCACCATTGGGAGGGAAGCAGCATGGTGCACTGAATGGCTACAGAAGCTGAAGGATCAAGGGAATACTGGTGCAAAGCTTTCACACCTTACATCTTAAGAGGTGCTCTCTGACTGAAGGACTGATTTGCTTTCTGCAGTACTCTCACAAGTTGCCTGCCACAGAATTCTGGCTCTGCCAGACGGCCTGCCTGAAATCTGCAGACGCATGCTGTCCTTCCGCTGCCCTCCTATGGAGTGATATCCATGGCCAGAGCTGCTTCAAAGTCAGAATGACTGGATAGACAACTTGTTCTTTTAAGCTTTCCATGCCAGAGACCTGTGCCCAAGTCATTCTTGGATGCATGGCTCCTACATTAAAATGGGAGCCAGACAGAAAAAACATTTCCCTTCCCTCTCACTTATTTAACTAGTACTAGCTAAAGCACAGCTTTGTGTAAGACTAGGCTGGAGGACTTCATATAGAGATACTTATGTCACCTGAATAAGTCATTATACCATGAATTTCCACAGGGAAATCAAGGCTCAGAAAAAAAAGACCTAAATGAACTTCCTGTGTGGCTGAAGTGATCATCAGGCACTAAAGGCAGAAGAAAGCTCCCTTGCCCTAACTCTGCCAACAGTGTCTACTGCACAGGGAACCAATGCTCAGTAGCCTGCAGGCTGTAAATCTATACCCTCCCTTTGCTTGTGCAGTGACTATACCACAGTGAACAGTATCTCTGCATTTACCAAGTAAAATATGAATGCTAAAATGATTAAGTGGTTTTCTTCCTGTTGTGCAGGAAGAGCAGCGCCACATATTTGAGGCAAAGAAACTCAGCTTTAACTGCAAATAAGAAAATACATCCAAAGTAACTAACTTTTAGAAAGAAACAGCGTAAGAGAGATGTTGCTGGTGGAATAGACTGACAGCAGAACCTGAGGACAGCCTAAAGGAGTAAGGAGATTTATTTGGGTTCTAATCACAAGACACATGCAATCTTTGGAGTGTAATATTTATGCCAACCTTGAAAAAAATTTGAGGTCGTCTTTTTATTTTCTGGGGTTTTGTTTTGGTTTTTTTTTTTGGTGGTTTATTTTATTTTAAACTATAGAGTGGAAATGTTATTTATGGAATGTTATGTTTGAAATTATCTCTAATTTTGTTTCACGCTCTTGCATGTATTCTCTTTGAACATGATACCCACAGACCTGGCAATATAGAATTAAAATAAACAAACAAAGGTAAAGGAATTTTCCAAAGGAAACAGGAGAAATGCTTTTCAGATCAACTATTGGTTTCAAATACAAGCCAGAAAGGACATCAAAAGAGAAAAAAAGCCCTTGTGGGCAATGTTTTATCTTGTATTTCCTACAGAAGTAACAGACTCCCTAGATGCTAAAGATACCTTTTATTTTAAAGGCAAACAAATTATTTTAAATTTAACCAAACTGTAAATATTTATTAGGCCTCTTTTTTTATTTGTTTCTCTGAATATGGATACTCCCAAAGCACAGTTTCCTCTGAAATTTTCAGCTTCTAGCCAGTGAACCTGACTGGAAAAAAGTAAAACATGACAATTGAGGAAACACAATTTTTTCTTTAACACCTTCCACCCCACCTTTCAACCATTGGCATTTTGTCTGGTTACAAACCACATTGCTAGGGTCAGGCTAAAGATAAGTGACGTCTTAAGACCAGGGAACACCACTAGCCGTGGCCTGTCCACCTCAAGTCAGGCAAGGCTGACAGTGAGCCTGCCTTGGCTGAAGCTTAAATTTCTAAGCACAGAAGACCAGAAGAAGCACAAAAGAAATCTCTCAGCCATGTTAGGAATGACATTTTGACAAACAGCCAACCAACTTCAACCAACTGATCCGACCAGCAATGAAAAACAGGATTGTTTGCATGAAAAACTACACCATGCATTTTGACTTATGTTACTTGAGCAGCTTATCAGCCAACACAGCTTGGTGTATAAAGCATCCCATATGTCCTCAGCTAGTCACCCTGTCCCAGCTTTATGGGTGCTGCTACACTAAATAAAACTACTCTTTGATCAACCATCCTATCCTGAAGCTACTAATGTTCACTGAGGTCACCTCTAAGTTGGATATATCTTCCCTGATTGAGATACTACCAGCATACTATTAGAACAAATTAGTCAAACTCTGCAACATCATTCACACAAAGAGCAGTCTGTCGCATTTTATACTGTCACACAGCAAACACTGGGATGGATTGAAATACCTCTGTGGCTCATTAGCTCTATGTCTGAGCTCTCAATATCCAACAGCAGTGAGTCGCTGAAGGGTCTGCAGCTGAACAATGTACACAAGTACAGCCATGCTAATCAATGGCCTTCACTGAAGAGATAAGACTCCTTTCATTAGGTTTTTCTCCACTTTTGCTGATGGCTAAAAGACATACATGATCAGTCGCTGGTGTTCAGTGAACACGTCATCCTTCACTAAGCCACAGTAACTCAGCAGCATTTCTCTAAGCCTTAGGTATTACCGGGCAATGCTGGTCATCAGCAGCACCTGATTTGGTCCTCAGGTCTCTTACCAGATACTGAAGTCGCTGGCGTTCAGTCTCTGGAGTGAATTCTGAAGACATTGGAATGACTTCGCCATTTCGGATTATTATAGCCCTGTAACAGTAATAAAACATCATCAGTACAGAAAAAAAACCCTCAAACAAAACCAGAAAAAGACAGGGTCCAGGCACAGTCAAATAGAGCCATTTCTTTTCTACTGAGTTTGCCAGCAGAACAGAGTAATTTCTGCCCTGTGTCATTTAGACTGGATAACAAAGTATATTTGTATAAGCCAAGTTCATTTCAGAACTCGCAAAAACATCCAAGTAACAAAGGCAAGAGTTATTTCAGTTGGTATCTACAGGGTATCCTTATTAAGTGAAATGCAGACACCCAGAGGAGATGCTGCAGAATCACTGACTGTAGAACAACTCTTTGCAGGTTTTAATACTGGTTGTGGCTGACACTGTCTAAACTACTGGCTTCAAGTGAGTCGTGCAAGCACTTTCCAATTATTGATTGGTCATATGTCACACCAGAACACTTCTACTCCAACAGCAAATGGAAATAGAAAGCGAATCCTATTTAACACAAATTTAACTAGTTACCAGCCAAAACACAACAGGTAATGGAATGAGCATAGAGCAGCCACAGGATTTCATGCACACTTCTGCAAATGGCACAGAGGAAATTCTCTCAAACACCTGTCTGTTGCCTCTTAACAATTTGCTATGCTGCACACAAAACATGGTCCAATCCTGCCCTGGTATAACACCACTGGCTGGAACACAAGTCACAAGAGGGAAGAATTTACCCAACACTCCTACTGCATTCTGCTGTCATGTATTCACTCACAGAATCACATTCCTTTATCTTTCCATTATTTAAGCAGCTCTGTAAGTATAATAATGGCTGGTGCTTTTGAAGAGCTGGATAAACTATGTATCATCTTAAAGACTTTAATGCCTGTTTTAGAGCTGTTTCTCAGCCATCACCAGATTAATTCAATGTTTGGATAGCAGCAGTGTACCAGCTCTCCTCTTGAATTTAGACAGAATCTGGTATAGCTAAAACAAGCATTTGCCACTTGGATTTCAGTTTCTCTGTGTTTTAAACGGCCTGATTTCTGTGATCCTTTCATCCCATTCATGTGCTATTTAAGAGCTAGCTTACTTCCCTTGATAATTTGATCGACTTGCTGTCATTGTTTCTACACCACGTCTTCTGATTGCACTGCAATGCAACCAACAAATATGGTAGACAGGCGATGACTGAAAATTTAAACCTCTAAACTCAAAACATGGGCATCTTGAGAAAACCAACTCAGGTACAAACCAGCTTTGTAAAACTAGTGGCTACAAGTCTTGTGGATAGGTTGTTGGAGAAAATTGTCTCCAAATGGTCATCTACGATTACTAGTATGCAAAAAGTGGGAGCATTAGCTATGAGGAAAGGAACTGTTCACATTGAGACTCACGTGGCAAAGAACAAACAGGTTCAGGATGGCGCTACAATGTGAAATGTAGGAAGAGGCTCCTGTGAGGAGGGGAAAATGGCTTTGCTTTGACAGGTAAAAAATGTACAGCTCTTGGACCTCCAGCACCCCTTTGCAATAATTCCATGTAGAAATTAGAGGCAGGCAGGAGTGCAACCCAAGTATTGAAGGCTCCCACTGGCTCTCCACTGCTACAATTAAAAACAATATTGTGTGCTTGAAATGAGACAGACATTGGTGGTCTTTAATTTCTTAAGACAAATTTGTGCACAATTTTTGACAGAATGTTTTTTCCTTTATGGAATCTGAAGACATTACAGGCTTACAAAAGTGCCTATCCAATGAAAAACAATAAAAGTTTGCTGAAAATATTTTTTTTATTTTTGAGACAGTCATTTAAATATGAACTAAGAACTCTACACCTCTTTTCTGCAACAACACTTTTGCTTTTATTTTTGCAATTCCTAAGGTATTCAGCTTTGAACCAGATTAATTTACTCAGTGAACATTTTTCATAACCTTTTTATATGTTATTTGATTCACTGGAGTAGGCCTCCACTTAAGGGGACTGTGGGTTTAGCATGTACTCTGGCAACAGTCTAGACTAGACTGATCAAAGGAGCTGATCAGACAATAACCAAACTTTACACACTAGTTTAAATGAGTCATAAGGGATTTTCTGATCTTGTGCTTGTCTGAAAGAGCTAATATAAACCCACACATTGATATAACTGCTAGCACATCAGGCTAATTTTCTCATTATGCTTTGCTTCCCCTTTAATCACCATTTCACAGGAAATCCATATTTTAAAGACCACTCAGACCAGTCTGGGGTTCACATTTTTCTTTGTGCACATTGACATACTTCCTATATATGTTGAGAGCTGTCATTCTCACTTCTATGGGTAGAATTGGGCCCTGAGGGACTCACATAAAAAGCAATTCAGAGGTGAGTGGGTCAACCTTTCATGGCTCAACTTATTTTCACTAGAAATTGCAGTCACCTGGGATGAAAAGCACAACCCAGCACACACACACACACACACACAAATCTTCAGAGGGGGAGGAATTAAAGCAATACTGTTGATACCAGATAAAACAGAGCCTCAGTTTTATGTTTTTCATTAATGTTTTCAGCAGTTGGACTTTATTCAACTAGCAAGTTGCAGCTGCTCATAAGGGTTAAATGATTTGATCTGAGGAATTAGACAGCTCTAGATATGAGTAACGGGAGGGATGCAGACATACACGTACAGGTCACTGGTCCAAATTCAACTCTGGTGGGCTTCTATTCCCTTACCTGGCTCTTTACCTTTCTGCACCAGCTGCTTAGCCCTTTCATGACAGCAAAGGGTATTTCTGACAGCCCAAGTAACACAGATGGACACATTTGTTGGCTGTCTCACTGGAGAGGCTGGGTGTGAAAGCCTGGCCTGGGAGCCACCCTGCTCAGTGGGATTTTCCCCAGTTATTGAAGAGGTGCCGACTCAGGCCCTAATTGGGTTTGGAGACTGAACTGCCCTTTCTGTGACCTTCCAGTGACAGAGCTGCCAAGCACCGACTGAAGGCTTTTCCCACCGAGCAACCTCCAGAGCCCTGAATTCAATAGTCCAGAGTCAATAACCGCTCACGAGGAGGGAGCCTGGCTGATGCAGCAGCTGCAAACAGCTCCAGCAACTGCTTTCAGAGACCCACTCTATACAGTCCTGCAGGACAAATTATTTTGACTTTACACTTCCTAATGGACTAAGCAGCAACATGGTATTACATGAGCATTACTGCTTCTGCCATGCATGAAAGACACATGTATGCAAGCAAATAGTGCTCTAAAAGCATTTAGTTCCTCGTGTATATGAATGTATTATTTTATGCCAGAATACAGCAGTCCTATTAAACTGTCACATATAACTACACAGGAAGCAAGAAGAACTCAAATAGATGCAGTGCCCAGAGAGCATCTGATTCTGCCATGTTTAATAGTGACATTTTAATTTCAGTCACACTGGTGAAACACATTATAGCAGAGCCACAGGGCAAGCCTGCCAAAGGCAGATGGATGATTCATGTTTGCAGGGAACAAGTATGTCAACACTAACCAAATATTCTCTGATGACAAGGTTGCTTCAGACCCATACCAATCATTAATTTATATCACCAGTGAAGTAGTAATTAAAAAAAAAACAAAAGCTTCTTTGGCAGGATAGGAAATCAGGAGACACAGATCTGCAGCCCACTCAGTGCATTGCCCTCCACACTCCATGGCTCTGATGCCCTCTCCACACAGCATCATCTACAGCGAGCAAACAGAAGAAACTGCTCAGAGGTCTTGAGGCCACAGAGGCCAATAAGTCACTTACTTTGATACCTTCTAAAAACAAACTATAGATTTCCCTGAGTCTTTTCCCCTCTTTTGAATCCAGCTACCTAACTCCCCACCTACAGGAGCTACAGATTGTACTTGCCATTGTTTTTCATAGATACGTGCTCTGCACAACAATTAAAGTATCCTCACTAAACCAAGGCAGGTAAATACTCACAGAAAACAGGAATATAATGGGAGAAAAAGGCCCCAAAACACAGCTGAAGTAGCCTAAAATGGAAGAAACAATCTGATTTTTTTCTCTCTCTTCTGGCCAATTTACTGAGTTCTTCTGACCCAGAGAAGCCATGCCTCAAACAACTAAATGTGGAGCAAGAGATGTGCCAGTGCCTCAGCGCATGAGGCAGAACTGGCAGTCATGGCAAATCCAACAGCTGGCTATGTCTACTCAGTCACACAGAAATGGAAAGAAACACCAGGAGCTTAAGAGGCTGCATGTACATCTACAGAAAACAGTATATTTATCTTTTGGATTGATGTGACTGTGTAGTCCATAATGACCTGAACATTAAACATATGGTTATTTTCTATATTCAGATTCAATACATTGAAATGGTACTTGGTGCCTTAGTATATATTCACTTCTAAAAGACATGGAGAATGAAGCAACAAAAGGGTAAAACTCTGCTGCTGTGCTATGCTGCTGCTGTCATGCTCAGGATGTAGCAACAACACTGGCTTAAGGAAAATATTGATGTATCAACTGCTTTTGCATTTTTTATATGGATAAAAACAGCCACCTCTCCTCGAATCAAACAGCGTTTGACTTTTTTTTTCTTTTGTGGAGAACACAATCAGATGAAAATTGTGCAGCATCCTTTCTTGTTTTCTCATGAGAAAGAGAGGAAAACAAACATTTTAGAGAAAGCTCTTATTGGTTACTCTCAATCACACAGAGAAAGAAAACACTTTAGTGAACAAGGTCAAAAGTATAATTCCACTGCTGTCGTGGGTCTATTGGGATTTCAGTGTTCAAAACAAATGGGCATATCCTACTGTTAGGAGTATTCAGGGGACACCCTGATTCCATTACACACTTTTTCAGCCAAAAATTACTTGAAATGCAACATTAAACTGCACATTACTACAAAAAAGATAAAAAACTGGTAAAGGTGTTAAAGAGAGACCACTCAAGAAACCCTTTTTGGCAGTGTATATCAATTCCAAGCCATTGGGAGGATGTATCCATTTTGTCAAAAGGTGTTAAGCATGTGAATTCGGTACAGATGAAGCAGAAGTGTCTAGCCTCCCTGAAAAGGTATTAGAAATGTGCCAATGCAAAAGAAAGAAGGATTAAACTGATAGAAAGAATAAGGCAGGCTTTTATTAAATTCAAAGGGGAACGAAGAAGTAGATTTTAATTAGGTGTGTCACAAAACAGCTGAGGAAAAAAAAAGTAAATCCTAGAACTGTGGAGTCAGTCTATGTCAATACTTGTTTACTATGGTAACTAAATGCATATATTTAGAGAATCCAAGGAAGAACAATGCTAATGTGTGGTAAGATTCAAAACAACTGTGGAGTCTTCTTTAAAAAAAAATTATTTACCTTTCTTAATTGCTAGGAAGTGAAAGAAGATTACTATAAAATGATTAAAAAGAGAAACATTTCTCTCTTCTCTAAATGAAGTACTGGAACTTACAGCCATTATGATTACTGATGACTTGTAATACATTCAGCACTGGTACCTTGGTTTCACTTATTATGAACCAAATTACTCTCACTTAGCCCCATGCAGACCCATTTCTCACTGTTTCTTTAGAAACCAAGTGAAAAAACACCTCACTGATCTGGCAATAATAATGGAACTATAGTGCAAAGCCTTTAAATTATTTCCTTAATTTTATGAATTAAGGCAGGCTGAGATAGTGAAACAAACCATTATATAACATTTAGCTGGCATTAAAACATGTCCCAGTGATGACATATCCATCACCATAAAACTCAGGTGAAGAAGCAGCCCTCAGCAAACCAATGGCAAAACCTCCCGCCTGTCTCCCTCCCACCTGTAATACCCACGATAATGCCCCAAGTCCTATTCATCATCACTATCAAGAAGAAAACAAGCAACAAATCAGGGAAGGAGTAGAGCCAATGAAAATTGCCTTTTGTCCTCATTTTCCATCTCCTGCCACTCAACAGTCCTGCCACCCTGATTTCTTCATATTTTTTAGTGCAAACATGAGGCTGTTCACAGAATTACTGTGACAGAATACAAATACTGGATCATTTTTCTTTCAGCCAAACAAAGCCAACGTTAAGAGGGAACACAGTCTCCCTGCTTGTGGCTCTTCCTCTGACAATGTAGTTTCATATCATGCCGTGGTTAAAGCACACTGCTCAGACACTTTCATTCATCACTTGGGGGAACTTAAGCTCCCTCAAGCCAATAAAAGGTGTGAGAACTTGCCTTGGTGAAGTGTTGCAAAAGTAATTTCCTACAGGAGTGTGTTTTGGCATTTCCTGACGGAACAATGAAGATCCTTCCCAAACTTCTGCTAAGGCTTTTTGCAGACTGCCACCCACCCCAGCTGCTCCAAGAGTTAATATCTCAGCAGCACAACCGCCAAGTGCAGCCCCTGCTCCAGCAGGATGCTGACTGGATGTTACCAGGTATTTCATTCAAAGTCTTTTCTTCATGTCCTTGCACCAGCATGGAGCCAAGTATGCTACACCTCTCCTGTGGAAAGATGAGAACATCCTCCTGTCTTTGAAAAGAACCATGGAAAGAAATTATGAAACCCAGTGCCTGCAAAAACCCCTGGAAATTGATTTCAGAGGCACCTACAAACACGTGAGTTGCTCCTCTGCACACATGTGCAGAGCTTTCCAGTTACCTGACTCATTCATGTTTACAAGCTTATTTAGTGATTCTTTTGGAGAAGGCCTCTGGGCACAGTGAGGTTGCTGAAATAGTCTAAAGGCACTATTCTGGTGGTCTGATTTGAGTAAATGAATTGTACTATTTTTAATAAAGGATCACAAATCAGCAAGTAGAAACTGTTTTTCTAAACAAAATAATATTCATAGATCTCCGTGAAAGGGCTTACTTCTCCATCTACACCAGCACCTGACCCAGTCGGCATCTTCCTTACTGCCACCAAAAATAATAAAAATCTGAATTTTTGTAAGTGATCTCACATTACATCCCATGTATTCACTAACAACTTAGTAAGCAGCAGTTAAAAGGATTTTCTACGCCTGGCAGCCCCTCTCTGCTCCATATATTGCATCTAACCATGAGAAGCACCTGGCTGTCACCAACAATGTAACTAAATTACTTCAGTTGTGTCTGTATCACTACACACTCTACAGCTTTAAATTAAACAGAATGCTGAGCTTGCAGGTTGTCCACAGAGGGGATAGCTTGGAAAAGATAGAGCGTTTCCTCATTTTTGACCCCTGAGCTGTATGCTTCTAGTTGTCAATGCCTCTTTGGTGGGCAGTAGTTCCATTCCCATGGGACCCTCCCATAAATGCCCTGCTGTAGTTTAGGTCCTCAAGTGTCTTTCTTGTCTGATGAAATCTATGTACGGAGTTATTATTAGCAGTCTGCTTTATTAACAGTGTTTCATTTCAGGGCTAGTTATAGATTTTTTTTTTCTAAGCTCACCCCATCACTAATGGGATGGCACTGACTGTATGCAATATTCTTGTATGTTTAATCAGGAAAGTAGTTTTTGCTATTGAAACAGTAGGGACTTTATACCCATACACTTCTAGTATTGTCTACTCTAGTTCCAGTAGAACTAAATCAAAAGTGAATGAACTAAACTAAAATGTTCTGTAATTAATTGTCTGTAGTTTCCTGTTGGTTTACATCTGAACACACCAATCTTTCAGAAAGGGCTTCAGCTAGAAGCTAGGAAGCTATTACAAGCCAGTTTATAGTGAGTTTATAATGGCACTACTAGCACGTGAAAACTGCTCACTGTTGGTTCCAGTACCCTTAGGCTGGAGATGTACTACTTTCAGAGGATTCATTTTGCCCATGGTGATTTCAGTGTATTCTTCATTTGGACACAGCTAGGGCCAGGGTTGCAATGATGATAGACCACCACATTTCTGTATCACAGCTGAACAACATGCCACCAATTACATAGGCCATGCCAGGAAAACAAACAAAGAAGTGCAGCCACATCTCTGTGGCCAGCTCTGAGCCTCTGGACTGGTATCTGTGGAACCAAAGTCTCTTTCCCTGCTGTCCAGGATATCACATTCAACTCCAGGATGAGTTACTGTGGCAACTAAACCTGGGCTTAGGGAATGAAGGCATTGCTGTGCAAGTCAGTGTTTATTTTGCCAGTAATACAGCTGGGATATGGCTGACCATGTAAGATAGAAGAAGCTAGGATTTTTTCCCCTCCTTACTCTTCACTGTCTAACCACTGAGAAAGAAAGAATTATTTTTAGTACCTAAAGTCACATCTACTTTGATCTCAGCTTTTCTGCTTAACTCAGTAGCAGTTGCAGAATGTTGGAACAAGCTAGAAGCTGGACCAAGATGTAAAAGTAGACTGAGAGTCACAGTCTCTGCTCACTCTGCATCAATGAATTTTTACCCAAGTCCTGCTTCATTCACTCACAGAGAAGTGAAAAGGGAAGCCCCTTCTAAAAGCCCCAGGAGCAGGGCTTGAACTGCCTGCTGTTGAGGCTGAACAGCCTGGGCTGCCTGTCAAGCTCACAGAATTCAGGCGATGTGAAGAGCTTTTCAACATAGTGGGGACCGCAGAAGACTTTGAAACATTCACCAAGCAAACCTGGGGTGCTCTCTCTGGCTCTTCTCCCACAGTACGGATGGGAACTAGAGAACCAGGGCACCCAGCCTACTTTGTATGCCTTGGCCCTGGCCCTGCAACACTGGAATGAAGAACCTGCCTATGTTTCTGTGGTCAGCTACAAAGGCAGAGATTAAAAAGATAGTTTGTTTGGGTTTTATTGGCTTACTTTTTTGTCTCTTGTTTTAAAGACTGAAAATCTATGAGAATTAAAGTTAATAGAATTCTTTACTCCTGGAAACCAGTACCAATGAACTGTGGCTTTCCAGTTTACTGATACTATTTGAGTAGCCAAAATTCCTCTCCTTCCTCATAATCTGGAACATAAAATGACATCTGTGTGGTTAGGACCAAAGATTTAACTGAATGTACTGAAAGTATCCCTCGTCAAAAATGTTTAGAATGGTTTCAATACCTGCTAATTGCTACAGACATTGTTAAGGCATACACTCTACCAGGAAAAACAAGTTTGGAAAAGAGGTGGGATGTTTGTTTTGTCTTCAAAAGCCTACAAACATTTATTACCAAATTAATAATTTCTGCCACGTCAGTGCTAGATATGACATGCCAGTACCCTGGAACTTGTCATCCACTGGATGACTAGAAAACGCTCTTCCTCCTCACTGCACTTGGAGTGCAATGATGTATTTCTGACACAACACCTTTTCTTCACACCTCACCTTAAGTATTTCTTGAAGTGCCTCCAAAAGCTTCACCCAGTGCAAAATCCTACAGTATCTGAGGTTGCTGCTATTCCTATGAATCCTGTGATCTGGCCAAGTAGGAGAAGGGGAGAAGTGCTTTCCGCAGGCCTGCAAGTCACACTTCTGAGGAAAAGAGACAGAGGGGACAGAGAGAGAGGACTTGGCCATATCTCCTGAATACAAGTAAGATGCCTGAATACCATAACATGATCTTTCCCAACATTTTTGGCTAGGCAGGATCAGTCTTCTCGACCTACCAAGCTGCAGACAGTGAAGGAGAGTGTGCATAAGAGACCTGCTCTGCCTTGAATTCAGAGAATTTGAGAATCTGGAAGAATGAGAACTTCAGAGGATGAAGAGAAGTTACTACTGATTGCATGGTCCCAAGGTTAAAAGACCCTGTGTGTCATTCAGATTTGCAACTTTCTTTGCCCTATCTTTAAGAGAACACTGAAAGAGAATGCTTTTCCAAATACTGCAGACTAGAGATGCTTAGTAACTGAGTTAGTCTTTCCTCTAGAGACCTTTAAGTCTCTAGTATGAAGCACAATTATTGTTGTTTATGCAGACACAGATCTAAGACAGAGAGGGCTTAGGCAGACCACTCTAGAAAAACAGAGAAAACAGACACTATTTAGGTTAGAAGGTGGGTAGTTATGCAAAACAGAAAATTAAAGCTTCCTAGGAAGGCAGTAAACCAAATATTAAAGTAAACTAGTTCTACATTGGCAATATGTTAGAACACTTTTTAGTTTCCAACCTTACACAGTATTAGCACTTTAGCAAAAACAACCCTGCTGGAATGTCTCAAGGAAGAGGTCAGATACCATGAACCAGAAATATCAGTCAGAATCATCAATTCTGACTTCTCAGAAATTCTATTTAAGCTACAGTACTAGTCAGCAGATACATGGCTGTTCCATGTCCATATTATTTACTTCAAAAAACAAATTAATCCCCCAAATTTGACTTCCCATAATGAGAACTAAGCATGAGGGAAGCAGCTGACAAGGACTATGATAAAGAAGAAGTATAAGTGTAGTGAATTTCAACACAAGCAGCAAATCCAGAAAGGACTGAAATGGCAAACAAATTCAATTTTGAATTCACTACTTAATTACACTGGGAGAAGACTGTGTTAGAAACACACTCTCCCACATCTGGGCTCTTGAAGTACCAACAAAATTCCTGTACCTTCACCCACACAGAAGTGCCACAAAAACATTCACTCAACAAGCTCCTATAATTTACTAAGCCCAAATGCCTTAGCATTAATTCTACACTTGCAAAAAGGAGAAGAAAATCTATTCTGGACATGAGGATATATGTTCAAGCAGAGGGTGAATATGCCCTGAAAACATAAGTACAGGGGAGCAAAAGCAAGGAGGCAAAAAGATGATTAAAAAAGAGCTGATGAAGTTAAGCAAAAAATTCAGTGACCCTGCAAGTCTGTGAAGCCTTTGGAACATCAGGCTCCTTGCTTTGATTCTACCAATAAACCAAAAAAGCCCAAGAACCCATTTTAGGATTTAGTGAGTGTTTCAGGGCATATGGAAAAGTCAAATGAACTTGTGGTGTTCTGCTTCTTGTATAATGATAAAAGCACAGCTACCCTACATGGCTCCAAGCACAGCACAAAATGGGACTATCTGCAGTCTCCGAGCAGCTCCTTAGCCAGACAACACAAACGCCAGAACAACATTCATGCCAAAGACTGTAATGCAATATGACCATATTAACTGTCATTGTAGTGCTATTGGGCAAATGTTATGTTACATGAGGCTACATAATAATTGGGCAGTAATCAGTAAAAACATTAAGCCCCTGTTTTACTACTGCTTCATCACTAGCTATAAAACAATATCCTAATAAAGATCATAAAACTACAAAGAATTGAGATTAACAAGGCGTGTCATGGCAGTTTAGAAGTAGAAGTCCATTTAGCAATATAAAATTGAACAATACTATTTAAAACAATAACCAGAGAAGATCTACTATTCCATATTAAAAAAAAAAAAAAGGCAGCTATTCCAATAGTCTGGCCTAGTTTCCATAGTATATGTATGTCAAACTGGTAAGCAAAACACAACAGTTCAGTGCTCACCAGAAAACTACCACATATTGGAGAGCTCACTATAGTCAGCTATCTGATCAGTCCCTAATCAGAAAACCTTGCATGGACAATGCTAATCACTGAAAAGAAGAAAGAGAGGGAAAGAAACATTAGAAAAAGCTTTGGCCGATACTCAGGTATGAATTTTGACTGTACAAGTAGATATACTTATGGCAGGGTCCAAGAATGATCAGACAAGCCATTAGAGAATGAAAGCAGCTCCTTCCAAGTTGTTTTTATCAGGCTCTGCATACATCACCTCATTTTTAGTAAGGTTCTGGTATCATGTGCAGTTAACATGTAATTATTACAGAACTGTGATTGCATCGTTAGCAGAAGTTTAATTATATCATTGACATTACTGATGCCATAACATCAAGCTCAATAATAGTTCACAACAAAACCTACAATTAGGACAATTTTTCCTCCCTTTTACACCAACCAAAAGTGTTCAGCTTGGAGAAGCCTAATAGTCCATACAGAAGTGAGCTAGGGCTGAACCTGAAAGGATTGCTGGCTGGTAATTTAGTAATATGGTAATTAAAGTCTTTTCATGATGTAATTACACATCAACTACAAAAGGACAGCTGCTATACAACACTGCCAGGGTACGTGGCATGAAATGATTAGATTTGAGAAGCTTTGGTGGATAAACTGAATACCACAGACATAAGTCTGAGTTATAGCTGGCATCACACAGCACATTATTATTCAAGTCTCACACTTAACATTTCCTTAGTCTCATTGTGATAGTACAGTTTTTTGCACATACCTTGGTCTTCTGACAGAAGCAGCTGTTCAAAATCCACCTTTAAAAGCTTCTGTTGTTTTGGAGTTGCTTGAAATTAAAAGACCTAACCTTCTTCTCGGGAGAGGCAGTACAAATGAGGTTTGCATGAACCCAAAATGTTTATTTCCTACCCTTGCAGCACAAAACCTCCTCTCACAGACTCCTATCTGTGGGAAGTGTAACTTGATTTTTTTACAGGCTTTTTCCCAGTGCTGTAGCAGACGGGAAAGAAGAAGAATGAGGAGAGGGGAGAGGCACAAATGAGTACGTGAACTCAAAGAAACTAAGAGTTTCAGCACCTAGTTCCAACAGCAACAAGCAGAAGTCCCCTGCTGGAGTGAAAAAACAAACCCACTCTTTGCAGGAGTAGAAAAACATATCTTTAAGTAGTTTCCTTATTATACTTCTCACCACCTGTCCTTGCATCTTACAAACAATGAAGTTGACCACACAAGGCATGAGACAGCAAAAAGGAACATATTTTTTCCAACTAACACAAATAAAACTCCTTGACTACATAATTGAGCTCTTCAAAATACATGAATGCAAAGTGCTGCCTGGCAGTGGGCAGACAATCTCTGAGCTGCTTTTCTACCCTAAAATGTCCTTTTAGTCATGACAGCAACTTGGATCTTTTAATGAATTTAACTGAAAATGAAAGATTTTGGAAGAATTCTCCTCAGCATGAAAGAGGTTTTATGTGAGGTCCATTTGGAAAGTGCAAAACCAAATAATTTTGGATCTGGAGGGACTCTATTACCTACCAGATGTGAGGAATGAGTAGAAAAATTTGAATCCTCGTTCAAACAACAGCTTTGCTGATGGCCTTCTTTCTGATTCCTGCTCTTCCTCTTTTTCTGACAAGATTTTGTGGATGGACTTAACATTCAAAGCTTCTTGAAGACTTAGTGTCTTTAACTACAGTTATGCCAATATACTGGAACCAACTCCAGATCACTGTCAATGGAAGCTTCCTTCCCTTGGGTATCAGAGGCTACAATAAAACTGAAACTGCTCTTGGGGAGCACAGGAACAATCCTAGGGGAACTGGAAGCATCCAGTCCCAGTCATTTATGAACAAAGATCTCAGCTACTCAGAAGGGCTGCATGGCCAGTTTTACACAGCACACTTTCAAGAAACAAAACAAATTAGCCAACTCAAAGGAACAGATTCAACTGCACTTCAAGTGCAATAGCACAAGAAAATATGATTATTTCTAATTTAATGGCAGCAGAGATAGAATGTCGTGCAGCTAGTTGTTCTGATGACTGAATAGGTCATCACCTCAAACATGTTTGCAGCTATCATATCAGGACTCGACATTTGATGCAAAAAGGAGATTCAAATGTATCACTTGACAAGACAAAGTGGGTGAACAACTTTTACAATATACAGCAAATTTAGTATCTTAAAAACAATCACCAATGTGAAAAGAATTGAAATTTTATGCCCAAAGGATTTATTTGATTTCCTACACAGCTTAAAACAGCAAGAGGCAAGAAAAATATTAGGTTTGAACTACAGAACTCTTTGGTCTTGAGTGTTGCCTCTATAAATACAGGGTTGCACACACTACAAACATGAACTGTGTATGCACAAACCTTAAATACAAATGCATAACCATAGCAGTCTTCACTTAAAGACAACATGGTTCAGTACCTTCGCACACTTAATTCTTCAGCTGTTCATTAACACAATACAACAGCAATTTGTATCACATGGGGAACTATTCTCCCTGTCCTGTTTATGCAGTGTGCTGCCAAAAGAAACATGTGAAGGTCTGAAGTCTTGCAAGAATAGCCTTATTACCTCTCTGATGGTTGTACGGGAAGAGAGTGAGTGAAGGGAAAAGAATGCAAGTCAGAGATTTCCAGTATGGTCTTATCTTTAGCAACAAGAGAAGACAAAGAAAAGCTTCTTGTCATGAGCCTTCAAGCATCCAATTCCATAATACAACACTGAACAACAGCATTCAGTTCTGAGAAATGGAAAAGTACATGAGCCAGAATAGCACAAAGCAAAAAGCAAAGCTGTGTCTGTCTCCCTCTCCTCCTCTCCCACTGCAAGAGCAGTAGCTATTTGCTTACAGACCACTACCTTCAATTATATAAAAATCTGAGAGCCAAGTGGCCTATCAAGAGTAAGCCCAACAACAGGAGCCACAGGACTTCCTACTGAACAAATCCAGCCATATCCGCTGTTCCAGATCCAGTCATCTTGTCAGTGTTCAACACACAATTTTACTACACACCCAATATTTCTTCTCCTTCAATGGCTTTTTAGCATCTTTCCACTTCTCTGCAACCATCAAGTCATTCAGTAACTGCTACAGGACCAGAAGTGTTGTCAACTTCTCTCACTGCAACTACCACTTGACAAGATACTGAAACACTATCATTGGTATTTGCATTCATTTCTGTGACAACTGGTAAGTCTTCGGCCAAGAAACAGAATCCTCTTGTGATACTGTTTGCAACTAAAGAAAGTGGTAACACCAGACTTCAGGAGTCTCGAGTGGAGGATTAGTAGAGGAGATACCACACTTACCTGCTATCACCAGCATTTGCCACATACAGCTTCCCTAGTAAACACACCACCACAAGGGCTGTGCAGCCACCAGAAATATTATACACGGTCCTCTCTCGTTCTATTTGCAAATCCTGTGGGAAAAGAGAACAAGATTTATAAAGACACATTGCAACTATTAAGAAAATTAAGAAAATTATTAAGAGAAAATTAAGACTCTCCTGAAAAAAGGAAATACAGTTTAAGAAAGACTCTATTGTATGTCCCACTAGCTTTCTTTTCCTGTAGCTATGGCCACATGGTCTGTGAGAAGAACAGAAAGTTGAGGAGTACCTATTACTTACATTACAAAGATGCTTGAGAAAAATCAGGTCAGGAGACTGCAAAACATCAGGTACTAAGGAACAAATAGCAACTCTCAGGGATGCAAAAGAATGCTATGGTAAAAGCACAATGAAGGCAAAGATAAATGTAGCTTAACAGGTACCCGGTGGTATAATTAGAGAGTGCTTTATACAGACAGCAAGTAATTAATGAGATCTAGCTATGACATGAATAGCTAGGAATAGCAGACCTACCTGCTTCCCTAAAGGAATGCTAGGATTGTGGAGTATATACCTTTAGGAACAGCAGCAAGACACACTCATGCCACAAGGCTACCCTTCGGAAACAAGGGAATAAGTGGATGCTAAACTGATTCTAAGTGCAAGAAATATTATAAATAAAAAAGTTCTCCAGCTTAACAGAAGTGGAGAACACAAATCACATTTGTCACTAACAGTCAATCCAGTCCTGGAATGAAAAAACACATAAATATGCACATAAACATAGTCTTTAAGAAATCTTGGAGAACATAAAGGACGTAAGTAAATGAGCTACTTTCCAATGATCCATACATTTTAAACAAAAATTGAAGCTTACACCAGTGAATTAATTCTGTCTGTTAGCTTAGTTTGGGGTAATAACACATTACAAATTACCCTCATGTGTCCAGAATGAAATACAATTTCAAACTGGTCTGCCCTTGTAATACTGGATTCTAACAGGGAGCATCATTTATCACTGTTGAAAGTATTGGCAGATTTTTCCAGCTAAACCCTGCCTACTTTTATGTACGTTTTATTATGAATATATTTGTTTGCCTCTGTACGTGTGCATACTCACAGAGCTATACTTCAGCCATTATTGTATTTACACTGAGCAACAAACAGCTCAAATTGTCCACGCCTTGGAGTATGGAATTTAGAGCTGTATTTTAGAGCTAAATTTATCTGACAAAAAAGCACTACAACGAATGCAAACCATGACAGCTGCAATTTGATTGAAAACCTGCAGGGTTGGGAGGAGGTCACTGTCTCATGCTTTGTTTCCTACAAATTTCAGGGGAGGGAGGTGATGTGGGGCAGCAGTGGGGATGCTCAGCAGTGCTCGGCGCCGGTCCCGCATGGATAGGCAGAGGTGTCTGTCACAAATAACGTGATTCCTCACTGGCCGGTGTACGTACATTCCACTTCTGCCAGAACACAGTGCTGAGCCGCTGTCCTTGCGGGCCATCCTCTGCTCCGCATGGGAACTGCACGTGGCTTCCGCAGAGATCCGGGTTCTGCTGCTGTCTCTGAACCCCTGCACATTTTTTTATTTTTTTATTTTTTTTGAGCTGGGAGGAGACGAGGACCAGGAGGAAAACACCTCTCAGCTAAAAATCAAATCTCACAGAACTTTTGGTCACAGACACGGGCCTGTTATAAATGCTTCTTTATCTAATGTTGCCACAGAGAAGCTGATTTTCCTCCCCATGGTTTCTATACACTTTTAAATTAAGCTGAAGAGTTCAAAGAAAGCAGACATTTCTAACCATCAAAATAATTTAAACTTACAAATACGACACTGGATTTTCCAGGCACTGCCAGGAATTTTAAGAAACCTTCATCTCTACCGTTCAGAGTATCCTCTGAGACCTTCAAACAATATGCAATTCCTCACCTGGTTTCAGCTCTGTCATACATACACTTTGCAAGTGCTGGAATGCCTAAATTAAAATTTATTTCTTTCAATAAGTAGAATTCAGAAGCATCTATTATAGGAGAGAAGATTGATAACCCTTAGGGCCTCATTTCCAGAATTCCCTTGACTTAATCCAGTACACAGATCTAGTTTTCCTCAAATCATTTCTGCTCCTGGGCTCTTCCACCTAGTTGTTGTTCAGAACTTGAATTTTCTACCACGACTTGTCAGAGTCCATTCAGTGCCATGTTTAATTCGATACTACATACTTTGCTTGGCATTTTCTTTTTCAGGGGCAAGGAAAGAGGGGAGGGCCTTCTCATAACTCAGCAAGACTTGAGGGAGACAAATAAAGCAAAATAAAGCCTACCAATGCCATCAACTCATTCTGACATAGAGACATTGGCTTTCTATGAAATACTTTATAACAGTGATGTTGGGAAAGCAGAGCAGCACAAACACACGCAGAAACCCCAAAATGCCTTTGCGCTCTTTAGGAGTGCAAGGGGGTTCATTCTAGACAAAGTCAGAGTGTTTGCAAAGCTCTCCTCATTCTCCAGACGGAAAAGTTTCAGAGCAAGCTTTTTTTGCCAAGGAAGCAGATAATTTAGTGCGAGCCCTGCCCTCCGTGCCAGGACACGTGCTGTAGCGGCTGGCAGGAGCGGGGTGCGCACAAGGATTGCNTTCCCGCCCCGAGAGCCGGGAGCTGCCGGCGCGCAGCCCGAGCCAGGCGGGAAAGCGCGCGGGGACGGGACACAGCGGGGACATACACAGGGAGCGCGGCATCACCAAAGTGCCGGCCGGCTCCTGAGGTTTAGGTATGCGGGACCCCGAACACAGCGCTAGGCGCGTTCACATTGCAGAACCGTCACTGCAACAAGTTAGTGCGCTGCAACTACAACTATAACAACCGATTTTACAAATTCACAGAATTGTTACGGTTGGAAGGAAGCTCTGGAGATCATCCAATCCAATCCCCCTGCCAAGGCAGGGTCACCTAGGGCAGGTGACGCAGGAACCTGTTCAGGTGGGTTTTGAATATCTTCAAGGAGCGAGACTCCACGACCACCCTGGGCAGCTTGTTCTGGTGCTCTGCCACCCTCAGGGTAAAGAAAAGTTCTTCTTCATGTTGAGGTGAAACTTCTTGAGTTTTAGGTTATGGCCATTGCTCCTCATCCTGTCTCTGGGCACCATGAAAAAGACACCACCCTTAGCACCTTCCTTTGAGATATTTATATGCATTAATGAGATTCCCTCTATCTTCTCTAAACAGGCACGGCTATCACAGTTTTTCCTCAAAGAGAAATGCTCCATTCCTTTAATAATTTTCTGGCCCTCCACTGGACCCTCTCCAGTAGTTCCTTGTCTTTCTTATACTGAGGAANGGCACGGTCCCCCTTCCCCGGGTGCGGGGTGCGGGATGCGGGATGCGGGAGGGCAGGGCACATCCTGCAGAGGACACCGCGACGCGCCGAGCAGGTGAGGGCGGTGGGGGCGGCTTTCTGCGCCGAGCCGTGCAGCGGCGGGACGCCCGGGACGGGACAGGCTCGGCCCGGGCTGCGCGGAGCACACGCGTGGGGTGCCACGGGGGTACCACCGGGGGGTGCCACGGGAGGGGGTGCCACGGGGGTGACCCGCGGCTCCCACGGAGCAGCGCCGTGCNTTCAAGGAGCGAGACTCCACGACCACCCTGGGCAGCTTGTTCTGGTGCTCTGCCACCCTCAGGGTAAAGAAAAGTTCTTCTTCATGTTGAGGTGAAACTTCTTGAGTTTTAGGTTATGGCCATTGCTCCTCATCCTGTCTCTGGGCACCATGAAAAAGACACCACCCTTAGCACCTTCCTTTGAGATATTTATATGCATTAATGAGATTCCCTCTATCTTCTCTAAACAGGCACGGCTATCACAGTTTTTCCTCAAAGAGAAATGCTCCATTCCTTTAATAATTTTCTGGCCCTCCACTGGACCCTCTCCAGTAGTTCCTTGTCTTTCTTATACTGAGGAAGAAAGAACCTGACACAGTACTCCAGACATGGCCTCACTAGGGATGAGTAGAGGGGGAGGATCACCTCCCTCAACCTGCTGGTTGCTCTTTTCATTTATATTTATCCCCAGATCAGGGCCCTTTCACCTGGGATCTCATTCTTGCTATGACAGATAGGACCTTTTCTCCCTACACACATAGTATCAGGTGTCTTTTTATTTTTTTTTAAAGAAAAAGTTTCAGAAGGCATAAACACAAAATTAACTCCTTAGCCTGCTTTACCTCTATCAAAAAGGCATCAGATGCCCCTAATTCTGTTTCAACTCTCATCACTTCTATTGGCTGTATAATGAGATGAAGATTTTCAAAAAGAAAACTGTACAACACAGGCTGCTCTCTCAAGACTGTTCAGTTAATTAAAATGGCACCAATCTAGGAAAAAAAACACCTGTATGGATTTCATCTAAGTAAAAAAAAAAAAAAATCTCAATAAAGAAGAAAATCATTATACAATGTATGCAAATATATACCTTCCAATAAATCACACAGACTAGTTCTATGCCAATTTTTCCCATCTAAAATGAACTGGGGATCAGTGTGGAATAGGTGCTCTCTCCTCTTAATATTTCTTTAAAATACATACAACATTACACAGATGTATACAAGACTAAATACAGGGAAAAGACTGTTTGATGCTTCTAACTAATACAGAACAGAACTTGGAAGCATCCCTCCTGGTTCCTTTGAACTGAATCTGTAAATGCACATCTTAAAAAACAAGAGATGGAAATTAGAGGATTTCACTTATGGCACATTCAGAACTTGAGCTTACTTATTTCCTTTTAACTGGAACCATTGTGATACTGACAATTACTGACATTGAGCATTTACTGGTTTTTAAACAGGACAGTAAATTATCTGAAAACACAGCACAAACTTGTTAATCCCAGTTCTAACACAGAGAACACCATTTAGAAGTACTCTGAAATGGGGACAGTTTAATTGTTCAATGTCTAAGTTAGGCAATGACTTGGTCTTTGTCAACTTTCCACAGTGCTTTACTGCATGTAGCTGTCAGACAAGAACTGTCCAGTAAAACCACACAAAATAAAGGAAAAAATAAATTTTAAAAGACTCAACACCATGAATTGCATTGCATTTGAGACAAGGCAAAAACAGGGAGAGCTTAACTAGAATACAAAAGGAAGTTGAGAAAAAAATAATGGTATGCTAAAAGCTTCCAGAAAAAGGGGACAAAACCATCCTTAGATAAACCTGTCAGGTTGGACTGTTTAAAAAAAAGTATCTCTTCATTTTCACCAGGTTCATAGGACTCCTTTGCAACAATGAGTGTTTCACAAAACACCACCAAGAAGTCTGCCTACATGTCCAGGAACCTGAGCTTTCACCAAGTAAAATGATGCACTCTGGTGGCACAAAACCCTCATACATTATGCACATCTCAACTGCACTGACCTAACTCAATAACAACCATGACGTTCCAGTACAAAACAGGGCTGATTAAACAATGTGCTGTCAAAGTGGCCCAAAATCTTCAGGCAAAGACTATTAGGAGTATAAGCTAGCAGGAAGCTGGACAGAGGCAGGAGGAAGATCATTCATTGCCAGCACAGATGTGACACAGGAGTGATCTTATGAACTGCTTCCTTACACAGATGAAAGAAAATACTATTTTGCCTAAACCTATTATAAGTGCAAGTCTCCCCCAAGAGCTTAAAGTAGGTGTAATTACCTATTGCTTTTCTTAATCTGACCATTTTTGTAAGATTTCCTTTTAATGTAAAACTTAATGCTGAAATTATATTGCATTGTGGTAATTTGTATATCAAAGACAGACGATGAACTTCAGCCCTCTGATAAAGAGCAAGTAGGAGTCAAGCTATCGGATGTAGCATATTAACAAAGACACAGGCAGGAAAACACTCTATTTAGTTCAGTTTAGAAACAGAGAGAACGGATTACTTTGACCTATACAAGGAGTAACCTAGACATCGTAAGTATAGCAAGTTACTCAGGGTTTCTACATTTGTCATACTCCATCCACAAAAGCACTCCCAAGCAGCTAGGTGCATGAACATGAGCTGAGATGGTCTTCTGTGTGAACATCTACTAGAGACATGAGCTCAAAATAATGCAGGGCAATAACAGCCCTGCACACTCAGACATATTCCGGAAAGCAGCAATGGGTGATGCACATGCTGCTCTCCTAAGACCGAGCATTTGAAACAGCCCTTCTACACTCTCTTTGCTGCCCAGTCCCATGAAACTCCATTTCTCATCTCTCCTGCACTTGGAGACAGTTTCAGCAGGAGCAAATTATGTCATGCTCTCAGAGCCTGGTGGTCTTCTGGCCTGAAAATTACGTCAACTGAAGTGTGAAATTGGTGTCCCTCTCAAACATGCTCTGAACCCACTAGGGTGCAGTGGATGGGCATGGTCTCTCTCATTTCTCAACAAAGAAGGGAGCACTCGAGTCCTCCCTTTTTGAAAAGGCATGCTAAACTGACATGAACTGCATCCTCCTCTTTCTTTTCATTTAGCAAAAACTGAGCCCACCAGCCATAGTACATAAATTGCTCGCGCACCCCACAGTGAATGATGCCCAAACCGTGGTTATGAATCCTGCTCCTAGACATACCCAGCTACAAGTCTAAATACAGTTGGTGGGTCTGTTTGCTTGCACTTCCTTGGAAAGAAAGAACAATCCAGCAAGTTAATCAGAATCTAAAGTGAAGTACTACCTGTAGCAACAACTCTAGTCTGTAATTGCACGTACTGAATAAAATTCATATACATCAGAAAAAAACAATGATTGAATACTTCTTTTCAGACAACAAAGAAAACCTCTGGGAAACACTCATTAGTTCAAAAACCTTATTTTCAAGTAAGAGGCTTTTCTGAAAACTACAGCAAGAAAATTTTGAAAAAAGAAAAAAATAACAAGATCACATCTCCTAAGAAAGACATGATCCACATGTACTCACTGGCAGGCTAAACCTCTGATCTGCCTGACAAGAACAATTTTTAATAACAAGGAGAACTGAAGAGGGAAGACATGGAGCAGCTACATCAATTACAGAATATTAAAAACAGCTTCCATAGGGAAATGGATATTCAGTTTCCATAGCCTCACGATTTCCTCACAGTTGTTCAAGCTATACATAAGTGAAGTGGGTGGTAGGAACCTACTTCATGCCCCACTCACCCACACCTAATCTGCCTCAGTGAAGAGCTGCACACACTGCACAGGCACTGCTGTGCTTTATGGACAGTCCAACACTAATGTGAGCTATTGGACTAAGGAGGCTGCCCCTCATCCATGTCCCCGATGTGAACTTTTATGTTCCGTTTATGTAGTTTTGGACAACAACAACAAGTGGTTGTGGTGCAAGGAAGGCTGAGAGCCCCTGCTGCTGCTTGGGCAACAAGGCTTTGTAAAGTGCATACCCATATACTCAGCCTGATAATAGCAGCCAATGCTAAAATCTGCTACTGTAAGGCAATACTTTATCTTAACAAAGGAGGGGGAGAATAAAAAAGAAAAGAGAAGAGCATCACGCTTCTAAAAGTCAAGAAATTCATAAGAGTTGCCACAGTGTTACCTGAGACTTGTGATGCAGTTTCTGCCTCACAGGATGTACCTGGTAAGCTTGAGGCTCTTAAATAGTTCTGTCCACACTCAGATGGTGTTAAAGTAGTGGAAGGGAAAAAAAAGTGGAAAAAAAAAATCTCAATCTTCATCTTCTCTAGGTCATGTGACTCACGTAAGTAACAAGGACCTCAGTGCCCCAAGATATACATACCATTTCCTTGAATGCACTTTCTATGGCCCCAATAACCAGGCACTCATGTGGGATCTTCTTCTCAGTGAAGAAGCGTGTTGGAGGGGTGCTGGGAGATCCTGGGGCCCCCACACCGCCCCGCAGGGAGGCCGCCCTTGTCAGTGTCCTGCTGTTGCTGGCCGGGTTGTCAGGCTCCTCTCCCAGGCAGGTGGGTGGGAGGACAGCTGTGTTCCTCAGGATGTCTACAATCTCCTGCAGCTGCTCCAGGATATGGTGCTGTAGGAGCTTGGAAGCAACCACAGCTGCCCCTGACCCAGCATGTCCATCAAACAGAGACCAGTAGTACAGATTGATCCCGTCTGTGTCCTGGAGAAGCAGGAGGGGAAGAAAGGGAAGGAAGAGGTAGTCACTGTTACACAGCTGTGAGTAAAGTTCAAGCATGTTCCTAACCAGTGCACCAACAGCAGAGTCATCTACACAGCAGAGACCTCCTCCAGGAGGAGGAATTCAGTGCACTCTTCCTTTCATTACTAAAATGCTGAGATAAGGGAGCATTGCCATAACGTACTGGATTACTTACCATAGTAAGGATCATACAGGGTACATCACAGAATGTTGGAAAAAACAACACATGTACCCATTTCCAAATGCAGCTCCTTAGCCAGACGCACCCACTTACCCAGTCTGATAAATTCACCAAAAAACCTGTTGAGAAACTTTCCCCTGAAGGCAGGGCTGGCAGTGGTACTAGTTTGCCCTGGGCTCAGAATCCCTCCAAGTTCATAGAACAGTTGGCTGTGAAATTCTTCTGAAGTAATTTTTAATGGTTAGCAGGATTAGCAACTAAAAACCTGCTTGTATAAATAGATTGCTATTCAAGCAAAATGTAGAAGTATTTTGCCAACAGAAACAAGTATCCCAAAATGAAAGTATTTCTGCTGAGAACTGAGACTATTTATTCAAATTGACAACACTGTGCCTCCTGGAATCTGTAGATCAAACTACTTCTGCTCCCATTCTTCTCTCAGGGTTTGGCTGCCTGGCCAAAATACATGTCATGATGCACCATGGATAATGCTTCCATGGTTTAAACCCTCATGTCATTTAGAGGCGCTATACTCCTCTGCAAAAGTGCTACCTTTGGGGGAAAAAACCCCAAAGGCATTATTCCTCTGAATGAAATGAAAATATTTTACTTTCCACCTAAAGGAAGAAAATATTTTGTCATTGTTCTCCCCCTGCTCCGAAACTGTAACAGAAGCTTACAATTAAGAACAAGTTCACACACACACACTCAGCCCCAGTTTTCTTAAGTTCTCCAAAGCAAGCTCACACTAAAGTCTGTGTTACAGCTTTTCAGAAGGTAAAAGAGAACAGTTATTAACGCTTTACTTTTTAACAATTTACTCATTATTATGACCTCAACACTGGATATCTCCTGCATTGAACAAGCCTCATGTGAGCTTAGGAGTCAAATAAAGGAGAGACCAGGGCACTTTGAAACAGACAAACAATAGCCCTTGACGAAAACTGAAACTGAAATGTTATCACTTATTTCCTCTAAGTCAATGGGCAGCACAAATTTGGACAGAGAAGTTCACATGGGCCTGAGTTGTATTCTCAGGCTGTCACATACATGGCCACATCAACTATGGTGGTTCACTGATCTTGTCCATTTTGGACTAGTAGTTCTTGAACAAAGCGGGGTTTGCTAAGTTCAGACATCGACACTGCACACCTCCAAGACAGCTCTCTAAATTGTTCTTCTTTTGGGCTTTTTCAGACTATGCTCATCTCATTCAGAAGCAGATTTTTTTTCTCCCTGGCAACGGCAGAAGCACTTGAGATAACTGCAGTCTGTTTTATAAGCAGTCAGGGGAGATGTCTACTGTAACACTGCTCTCATACAGACATTCTGTGTGAGATGCTCTAGGGCCTTAACTTCAGTTGGGATCTGTAGGTATTCCTGTGATCTAAATATTAGATTCAATAATAGATTCAATATTCAAAAACTTCTGTGTATTCCTACAAAGCTTCATTTACCTTTGAGCTAGCAAAGGGGAAAACCACTGATAACCTATCAGTGGTCTAAAAAAGGAAAAGAACCCAACTCTGAGAATAAAAACAGCCCATCTATTTAAAAGAAATTAATTCCCCAAAATCATACCAATTCACTCAGAATTAAATATATGGTGCAATTAAAGCAGTGAGTCAGAGAATGAACAAGAGCCAGCAGTTGGGCACACAGATAAGAAAAAATGCATGAAAAGGTCTTTGCTTTTCCTGGCACAGCTCTAGTCACCAAGCGATTACCTATTTTGGTGTGCATATGCATGGCTGTCCTCTCTCTTTTACATTTGGGATCTTGAACTTCTTCCCAAAAAGAACTGACATTCTGCAAACTCAGAGAACAAGACATCTATTTTTACTAGTATTGGCAGTATTCTGTCAAAAGCAGTCTTTCAAACACCAATCTTCATTTGTTCTTTTAACTGGACAGAGCCGTCAAATAGGAGTGTGATCTGTCACCACAGCGATTTATTTTAGATTTTCATTCAAAAGATTCTGATTTAACAGCAAGCTGAATAGCTACCAGAGACATGAAGAGAACACAGATCCTTCACTGCACTGACCTTACAATTCATTTCCAGAATGTACTAGGAAATGTAATAAGGTTCAGGCTCCTCAACTGCTGACCTAGCTTTCAGAAAGGCTCAGCAATCTCCTGGGTTTTGCAATTGCAAAATATAATCAAGACATGCAAAGTTTTGGGTCAAGCAACAGGTGAGAAATCATAAAAGAAAATGCATATATATATATACACACACACACACACAATTGGAGCTCAAGTATAGGAAGAAAAAAACCCCAGGAAATCTTAGAAATATTAGTGATCAATTTGGGATGAGCTTTTCAGGTAAGTGAGACAGCAGTCCCACATTGCAAACCTTCAGATTTTTGTTATGAAGCTACTTTGAAAGAGGTAAATAAAATCATGTTGCCATTAAAGATTTATTCTGACAACTACAAGCTACCCTGAGTATTACTGTTACAGATATGAACTACACTCACAAAATGCATCAGAGCACATCTTTAGCTCTCATAAAATCTGAACTGGGCCAGCAACTGCCACCCCAATCCTCAGGGAAAAGCCTCCTTGTGTTATTGCTGATATATTCAGCTGCCTGTGGTAGGCTTGTGTCACACAAAACACATACAATGTCCCATCATTGTGGCAAAGACCACTGCAGAATTAATAATTATGTATCCTCACATTACAATGACAATTAATAATGGATCACATTAAGTCCTGCAGCCTGTCACTATGACAATATCCTGGCACTGGATTCCCATTTCACTTGCTGATGGTTTTCAGTATTCATCATTGAAGTATTCCATAGTTAAAGGCATTTAAAAATAGTACCTGTGAAAAAGCTGTACAATTTAACATGAATGCTCTTGAATGGGGACAGACAGCAAATATGATTAATCAAGCAGCAGTGGAGTGAGGTGGAGGGAAGCAGAGAGAATTAACTCAGGGTTGAATTTGCAAAGGCTTTCCTTTCACTGCTCTGCTCAGTTTATTACCCACCCTATCAAGAGGAAAAACATGTTTATGCTATTTAACAGGCTTCCTTGGATCTCTGTGTGTGTGCCAGAGCTAAAGAAATGTTCATTTCACCTCCGCATTTCTGGCCTATCACCTCCTCCTTCCCACTCCTGGAAGCCCTGCAGGGTCTACCCACAGAGTCGAGGGCCATCACAGCAACACCCAACTCGTGCAGACAACATGTGGATCTCTGACTCTCTTATGCTGCCTTGCCAAAGTGCAGGGCTGGATTGATGGGGATAGCATCAAAAATCTCAGATGCAGCTATCATTTAAGCTTCACAAACTTCCCAAAATGTAGGATAAAATAAAGATGGCACGTGGCCTTCTCAAATCTTCTGTGGACAAAAAGAAAAATCTGAGGATGATGAAAAGGTCTTTGTTAAATGAAGAGACAGTTTAAGTTACAATGCCTATTTCCCTTGTGCTCCACACTTAAAGAAACTAAACAAGAACAGAATGAATCTTTTCTTTCAATAAACTGCTTCCCTTACTCCTTTTTCTTCAGTATTTCTGTAAGGTGCTTCACCACACAGAGACAATTTCAGATTGTGTGTAACAGTGGGATTTCCCTCTAAGGCACTTACAGTATTCAGCCTCTGGTTTTCTTACTACATACTTACTCAGACAACATTTTATCTTTCACTGTAGTGTTGCAAGTTCTACATCCTAATATGACATATTATAGGAACAAGTGCCTTTTATTTTTTCCTTTTAGATACATTCAACCGACAAAAGATGTAGCAAGGAAAAAATACTACTAATTGCTAATGTAAGACTGCCCTCTAGTAGAAAACTTTCTCAAGAACTGTGCTGGCTGTTTTGGGAAAATATATTACAAATTTAAATTCACAGACTGTGGTCTAATAACATGGTAGAATAGATTTTACACAGCTAAATAATGAGTGCTATAGCACTCATTCCAATGCCATGTGTATTACAGAAGTACATCTATAGATAAGAAGAAAACATACAAAGAACAATATAACAAGTAACTAGAATAGTATACTATATTATATGAATCAGCTGGCTTCTGACTTCAGACTTTATGCTAATTTCTGGTCAAAATATGCCAGAAATAGAAACAAGAACAGAAGATTTGAAATATTTCTCTCAAGAAACTTGAAATTGAGTGCCTATTTATTCCAAAATCAAAATGAAAGATACAGAATCAAAGTAAGAAATATACTAGTGAAGAGAGGAAGAAAAATCAGAAAATTCCATTAGATACTTCTTGTAAACACTAGATAACTAGATATTTAATGAGGCTGACATAAAATTTCAAATTAATAAAAAGAACAGCTTTCAAAAACATGCGGTTTATTGACCCTACCATTACAATACCATAACAGCATGACAACTGTAACAATGGGTAACATCAAGGCTTGTGAAGATGCCTTTCCAATAATGAAATAGTCTTAGGTCCCTGTATTTTTAATGCAATCTAATCCGACGAACTATGTAATGTTTGGAAAAAAGTTCCTTCTGAGGAAGATGACTGACCATGCAGTGCATGCCTTTTGCTTCTGAGAAGATTTTGACACTGGAAGTTAATTGGGCTTTGTGAAACAATGCTACAAAGCTTTTTATGTCCCATGCATACCCCTAAAACATGAAAGCAGAGGCAAATTCTGCACACCATACACACACAGGTACATTCACCCACATCCTAGATGCAGAGGCCCCTGACCAGGTATCTCACATGGTAGGTCTGGAACTTAAATGTGATGTGAGACCAAAACCAGTGTCTTTGCACAGCATCAAGATGTGTCTACCCAGGCCAGTGTCTGCACAGGGACCTTTGCGGTGTGCCTGTATGCACGGGACAGCAATTCCCTTTGTGTCAAACAAACCCATCACCTGGACTAAGGACACTGTTGCTTATCTTGATGTGTTTTATATACACAAACAAGTACTGTGGCTAAATGTTTGCTTCATAAAACATAATTGATGCATACCAAAATTAAATACGCTCCTGGAACCCAACATCTGCATAAGCCAACAGCAGACAGTTGCATGGACTTTCTAAGAAAGACTTTTTAAAACACAGACTATTAAAATGAATTTTGTTTTGCTTTGCATGACTGTAGGTAGAACTCATAGTCCTGGCAAGTTCCAGGCACAATTCTTTATCCAGGAGTGTGCAAATATATACTTGAAAATAGAAATCACGACTGCCTGAATAAGATGAGGAAGATCAGCACACAGGAATTGGAACCCACATTTTAAAGAAAGATTTGAAAGAGGAAAGAACAGGGCAATTTGCAAACCCTGAGAATCTGTCAGTTTGAAAATGTTGCAGCAATAATGAAATATGAAGCAGAACAGGAGGAGCAAGAGCTGGGGAGGGACACAGTACAAGAGGAATGCTTGTTGCTCAGGACAGCAATGAACCCTGCAGCCATCAGGTGTACCAAGCCATGGAATTCTGGGAGAGACACTAAAGCAGACTGCTAATCACCATCTGATTTAAAACAGACACACACATACACACAAAAAACCCTCCACTCACCAAAACAAAAAACGACCAGAAAAGGCTATTTACAGTCCACTGAAAAACTAATTATCACTGAGGGACAACCTGTGTTCTCCAGCAGCAGGAATACTGCATAACCACATTGTCCAATTCCAACATTCAAACAGGGCATTTAGTGTTACACGGTGAAATGCTGGAATTGGACACACACTATCAGTCTCTGCTGGAGGCTGAGTTCATGCTTAAAGAATAGATTAAGTAATTAGCCAGTCAGGAAACAAGAATGATGAAGAATAGCAGATGATTGCCAGTAGACAAGAGCATGACATACATCACACTTCACACAAATGAGAAGCCATAGCCTGCAGAAATCACTGAATGCTGTGGGCTTACCCTACCTGTATAATACCAAAGATTCTCCTGCTTTAGTAGTTCATAAAATTAGAGAAGGCAGGTATCTGACATTGGCTGAAGATGTGATTTAATCTACAGTGTCTTAGATATAAGACACATTTTAACAACCTATATGATTCATACAGGTCTTTATCTGAGTCCTGTGTAGCTTCAGTCCAAACAGCTGCTAATGCAGTGTCCACAGAGCTCCAAGCAGTACAAATATACCTACAAGACAGTGCAGAAACTTAGAAAAAACAGATCAAGGTTGACCTTTGGTGGCACCATGAGGCATCTGTGTATATTAGAGAATCATTGAATGATTTGGGTTGAAAAAGACCTTAAAGATCATCTAGTTCCAAGCCCTATGCCATGGGCTGGGACACCTTCCCCTAGACCAGGTTGCTCAAAGCCCCATCCAACCTGAGCAAACTTGTCTGGGCAACCCGTTCCAGTGTCCTACCACCCTCACAGTAAAGAATTTCTTCCTCATATTTAACATAAACACTGTCAATTTGAAGCCATTACCCCTTGTCCTTTAACTACAGGCCCTTGTAAAAAGTCCCTCTCCAGCTCTCTTAGGTACTGAAAGGCTGCTCTAAGGCCCCCCTGGAGACTTTTCTTCTCCAAATTGAACAAACCCAGCTCTCGGTCTGTCTTCACAAGGGACATGCTCCTGCCCTCTGATCATCTTCAAATTTTTGAATAGTGTATTTCAGAAATGAAACCAAAAGGAAAATCCAAGGAGAATCTCCTTGCTCATATTTACACTATCTTGAATGCAAAGAGCATTTTTCAATGCAAAAAAATCGAAAATCAAGTAGTAGAACTAAGTAGTGTTCTGTATTTTAGCAGAAATAACTAATAAGAGGTAACTGAAAAGACATGAAATATTCAGTAAACATCTTTTAGAGCCACATTGCCACATTCTTTTATATTTATTTTGTACTTCTTCACTGACAAGATACAGAAGTCTGCTTACTGAATTGTCTTTCAGCTGGAGACCTTCTCCATTGGGCAGCGATGACCTCCGTTTTGTTGAAGAGTTCTTGTTTGGTGTAGAATTACTGCCTCCAGCTTTCTTCTTGACAAAGAGAACTTCACAGCTGGCTTGATCTTCATTGTGCGTGCTCTTCCCAGCATTTATTACCCTAAGAAAAAACAAAACAAAGAAAACAATGCCCAAGTTAGCAAAGCACAGAAGCCTCCATCTGTATCTCATATGTGACTCAAGATGTACAAAACCAGAGTCCAGCAGTATTGCAAGTACTGGCTGAATTAACACCTACCCATGACAAAATAAGCATTTTTCACAATACTATGTGAATAAGAACCAATGGTATCATGAGCATATTTTACCCTTAGGCACAACATAATTTTCTTTAAAGGGACTACTTTATGGTCAAAGTTGATAACATGCATGCCTCCCAGTAGAAACATGAGTACCCTAGTTGCTTTTCTACCTGCCAGCCTCTCTGCTATGAATAATGAATCTGTTGGCTAAGAGTGTGCAGCCTGTCAAGTTCCAAGTCTTGCACAAACAAAATACCTGTTATAAATCTACAAAGCTGTTACTGTTAAAGGCAGTCTGTTCAAATGGCATATATTAGAAATGCTACGACAGAAATACAAAGGAAAGACTTTGCTTTGTATTCTGACAGGCTAGTAAAGCTTGCTTGTATCACAGCAACACAGCGATACATACTAAATACACCCCTCTAGCACTGCATAACATAACCACTTGCCTGCAAAAAGCCCACCTCAAACTATCTGTCCCACCTGCAGTGTAGAGAGCAGAAGATTTGCACTAAGAGCTGCAGGCATACAGAAACCAGCACTCAGAGCTCAGTACAAGCTTTGCACAGCCAAAAGTATCCTGAGACTTACACCACAACTTTTTTGTTTTGGGCAGGCTGAAGTAACAGCTATTCCACCACCAACATTTTAAAACCCTAACCAGAAGTCTACATTATCCAAAATACTGTGGTTACTATCATCCATCTCAGAGCAGTCAAGCTCCAACACATTTTTCACTTTCTACATGAGAATCTCATCACTTACCTATTTTGCTTAGTTGACACATGCTTTGACAGTCCTGAGTTCACATGGGGAAAACCTGTGCCAGCTAGGACCATGTCTAATTCCAACCAAGCAAAGACACTGTCATTTTGATGTAAGCATGTCTTCCTCTACAAACACTATCTACCCACTCCTCTGTACTACCAGGTTTGAGTGAACAAGTTGACCAATACTCAGAGATAGTGTTATCACTACTGGACCAACATCAACTTTCACACCAGGCATACAACGTCTTCAAAAAACAACTGCTGCCTCCCCAGAAACTAGAACAGCTTGAAGGCACATCATAATCATGCTGGCAAGTTCAAGACATACCTGACTTCTTGATCTTTAGTGTTTTCCTTACAGTAAACCTTTACACAATAGGAAAACACTTGCTAAAGGTTGTTGAAATGAAAACAAACACCAAAGGAAGGCTTGCAGGGGACTCTGCCCCAGCTTGCCTGCTCCTGCTGAAATATCCATTCTGTGTCAGCCTTGCTTAAAGGTAATATATTCTTTTAACCTTTAAGGACTAATATGATACTGTGACACACAAGTGAGTATTTCTGCCTCTGATTAGAAAAACCAGTTCCCTTTTTCTAAAAAAATGTACATCCACTACAATTAACTGCTTTCAGAAATGGAAAGTTTCCTTACAGTGTTAAATGTCACACACTGTAGTCTATCTGCATGCACAATACCACTAGTCATTTACAAGTATTTCTTGTAAATAAACACTAATTGTGGACAAAATTATTTTATAAAACACACAGAGAGCAGAGGTGAAGGAGCACTGTCCTGCAAGGCACTTGTGAGCAGTTTAACCACTCACCCCCTGTAGTGCTTAATCTTTGGGCAACTGGAGATCAAATACTGAGATGCAATAAGCTTCCAGTCTGAAAACTCACAATCTCTTGACATTAGAAAAACAAGAAACATACATTCAAAAACAGGGGCAGGAGAGGGGGACAGACACACATACACACACACAAATCGTGAATACCAAAGCATTTAAATCAGCTGACCAATACCCATTCAGTTTGAAATGCCAGAAACATGATTAAAATACCGCAGCAGCACAGAAAGTATAGATTTTTCATATCAGGAGCTAATCAATATTCAGTTTAGCTGATGCTGCTGCTCAGTGATGCTGCTGTTTCCAATACCATTTTAAAATGGAAGCAGAAGACAAATAAGGGACAAAAGTGACTCCTTAAAAAAATCGCTTCTTTCCTACCACTTACTGTTCCTTACAAAAGTCATTCAAGTATTGGAGTTGCCCTGGTTTCGGAGCTTAGTGATGGACTTCAAGACTTGTACCGTGGAAGATGTTCTGATGTTTAATGATGTGTTAAGTTATGCACAATATGGTATCATTTTATAAAGCTCTTGCCAAGAAAATTTGTCAAGACACTGAATACATTAAAAAGACTATGAGAACAAAGTGACCTAACAGACCAACTTGGCATCAGTTACTATGAAATGCCTGGAGTTGAAACTGTGCATCAAGCACCTGACTAGAGGATAAGATCAAAAGGAGCCTGGCAACACTGAACACTGAGAAGACATGGGAGTTGGGGTGTCAGTGTAGTGAGGGCTGTGAACAATACATTCTCTCCCAGAAACGCACTATATCTCCCAAAATTCCAGTTTTCCTTTCTCCAGCAAAGGATTGAGTTTATTTCATTCCTTGCGAAGACCTGAATTTAACATAATGTCAAAACAGTACTTACGGGTCCTACCAGGTAATGTGGGGTCTAGATGCCAAAAGCTACATGTCTTCTGACACAGTCACTCTTCTACTCTCACATTCTATCTCACAGGCAAACCCTGGAAGAGTGTTGCACTGAAGCCCCATGATTTTTAATTTCAAAGCTTGTGCTGATGCCTGATGCTGCCTGATACTTAGCACAGAAGCTGTTAACATCTTCTGCTCAGCATCAAATGGCCCTGTCTTTGCCACCTTTTGAAATCCTTTTCTCTCTGCAATTTCTTAAATCTCTCCTCCAGGCAATTCTTTGAACCAGCTTTCCAATGCTGATTTCACTGCTGTCTTTCCTCCTTGGTCTTCCAGACTGTAACTTATCAGGACAAAAAATCACATCTAAGCTGCTTATACAAATAACAAAGCAGAACTAACAAGATACTCATATCACTAAAAGGTAACCCTTAATTAGACCTCCTGATTTTTTCATGGAAAAACCTATCCCTCCTTCTACACATGAAGAGCCTTGGCTTCCTAAGATTTCCCCTTCATATCTGCTTTTCCATGTACCTCAAAAAATAAGTCACCCATCAGTAAAGTGAACAAAATTAGACAAAACACTCCCTTCTCACACAAATACAAAAAACATCTCCCCAAATAAAACAACCTCCAATCATTTCAATTCTATTTTATTGTTAATAGTAATGCCCATAAAAATTATTGAGGCCTACGTAATTCTCTAGGATTTACTCAGACATGTTTTCAAAGGAATTCTTGCTTTTGTTCTCTCTCCAAATTCCTCAAGAAACTTAACAGAACAACTGATGCTCAACTCCTTTCAATCCCCGCCCTCCTGTCCCCCAATACCCATTTATCTCCTATCCAATCTCTTACAAAGTTCAACCCGAATAACATATCT
Organism: Sclerurus mexicanus; assembly: GCA_013396755.1. NCBI lineage: Eukaryota > Metazoa > Chordata > Aves > Passeriformes > Furnariidae > Sclerurus > Sclerurus mexicanus. The sequence goes on from VWZF01006637.1 coordinate 1,174,215, forward strand.
AATTTGGAACAGAAGCTTCTCTTTCTACAGGGTTCACTGTGTCAAACACATTGCTCGGTAATAAATAGGTAATTTTAAGGTTTAGTTCCTGGTATAGTGGTGCTAGCACCAAAAAACAACAACCAAAACAGGAGCTTCCTGAAGCCTGCACAGTGAGGCAGCAGAGTTTGGTCACACCTGAAGTACCTGCATCAACCTTGATGGACACTCCAATACCTCAAGAGACTAATCTTAAACATGTCCTCAGCTAAAAGCAAATCCTCCAGATAGGAGCCAGCTAGTTTGTTTGGCTCACAATTAGCATTCTGCTGGTATCTCCTGAGACCCCAAATCCCATCTGACTGAATGGAAATGTAGGTTACAGTGTGCTTCTATTTTTCATTCAACAAACAAGGCTCAAAGTCGTGCATCAAGGTCACTGATTGCAAAACCCTAAGTTTATTTTGAAGATCCAAAGCAGGCCAATTGAACAAATCCAAAACAGGCTTTGAAAATAGTTTCAAAACAAAAACTCAAAAGCCCACAAACAAACAAAAACACACACACCAAAAAACAACAACCAACAAAAAAAAGCTTCAGTCTTTTGAAGCATTTCTATTCAGTTCTCTATTTTTTCTTTTTTTTGCATCAGTACCAGCACATATACTCTTTTGTTTTTCTACTATTCTCTATACCATGTACTTTGGTATTACATTAAATTGTAATTAGTAAACCAGATGAACAAATACCATACCTAAAGACCTATAGACAACAGACAATATGTTCCTACTACAGTTTTGTGTTATAATGTCAACAGTCTTAGAATGACAAAGATACCATAAAATCCCAACTTTCATAGAAGCATTGCTGGCTTTTCTTCCGCCTCCCATCCTTTCTTTCTTTTTTTTTTTTTTTTTCTTTTTCCCCTTAATGGATTATCATGTGAGTGGATGCCACTGCCTTTTTTTGTGACACCTCATTTACAGTCTTAGATTTCCAGGTAGGTGGCTGTTTCCTCCCTTTCACCCACACAAGATTTATTTCTGCACTGAGTATCAGCTTGAAAGAGATTTCCTTGTAGCAGTTCACTCCTCCTCCTGCAGATGAAAGCCAGCTTTTCAAGCCGGCTAAACAGTTCCATTCATTCATCACTGTAACTGTCATATTGTGCACATCAAAACCAAAGCAGTCACTAGCATTGTCCACCACAGCCAGAAATTGAAGCCATCCCTGAATCAGTCCTCTAAATCTATGGGGCTAAATAAAACTTTCATTTCAGTAACCAAAGAGGAAGTGAATATTTAGCCATAAAATCTTGCAATGATCTACTGTGAAAACAAGGTTTCTCTGATCAGCAATCACATGTACAAGGCCAAGTTCACTTTGAGACCCAGCTAGAAGCTACAAAAACTGTCAAACTGATAGGACTAAATATGGGATTAAAATAGGCAAGGCACAAAGGTAGAATAGCATTTATGCTGGAAATTTACCACAAATTCAGTGGTAAATGATTAGAACCTGTTACACAGCTTGTCTTTGGACTGAAGTCAATGACATCTTGGAAGGAAAGTCCACTCTGATGTTATTTGTATGGACTTCCCAAAATGCTGCTGTGCAGCACATCACCCAGCTACGCTTTCAAAAAAAAAAAAAAAAAACACACAAAAAAAACCACTACATGACTACAAGGAACAAAACCACTGTGGGTCACTGTAAGAATGGAGCAAGCTCTGTGATCACTATACAGGGATAGGCAGCTCTTTTTGATAATTAGCCTGCAGGTATTACAGGAGAAAACCAATGGACAGTGAGCCCCAAGCACATAGTGAGCCAAACCAGTGGGACACAAATGTGCTTAGCCATGATCTCACTTCAGGGCTGGCAATCTCAGCCACACCTGGCATTACCACTTGGCAAATTCTTCTTCACTCCTGTACTAGCTATTGGAATGGGGTAAGAAGAGGTTGCAAATGCAAAGATGAATTTGACACTCTAAGAGAACCACCAATTCTTTTCCACAAAGCACAGTTAAACTGCAGAGAATGCCAGGTCAGACTGCTCATCATCCTATTTAAAACAACTTTTTCTGTCTGGCTGTTCAAAGCTTGATGAAATATAAGCAAGAGACATAGAAGACACTGAGAACAAACAACTTTGTCTTGACCAGTGCCCTTCTAGTCCAGTTTCCACTAATGCACTGTCTTACACTTTTTTCTTTTTAATTCTTTTCCCTAACAGTTAGGTTCTCAGGTCCTGCCAATCTAAGGAAAATGGGCCTGAACTTATTTCCATGGTATTCAGGAAGAAGTTACCTTGAAAGTTCTTTAAATGATGTTTCTTATATGAATGGGGCACATTCAGTCTAGTGAAGTCAGCCTTCAGATGACTATTTGCACAAAAACATTGATATTTTTATGCATTATTAGTTTTTTTTTAGATTTTTGTTTTTGATAAAGCAAAGAACGCTTACCAGCTTTGGCTGATAAGTTCTCAGCTGCAAATTGAAGCAGAAAGCATCCAAAAAAACCCAAAATATATGCCAAAAGAAAAGGAAACTTTCTACAGGAATATACTTCATCATGGCTCATTAGCCATATGTGAATTGCGCCTGTGACTTTAAACATTGGGACTGACAGCTCTTGAAATTGAGGCAAGTGGTTCAATCCAAAGAAAACACACCATACACATCTTGATAGTAACCTTTCTTTATTTTGTTCACAGCTATTTTTATCATGAGTGTCTTCACTGTCTTAGCTTTTAAGGGTGATCCTGCAAGTTCATTGATAAGCAATACTTGATTTTTGACTGCACATCAAGAAACACATCATTGGATAGTGGTTTTGAGCTGCTCTCAGATGAGAAAAATTTTTGGATCTATCCCTGAGCTCATATTCAAGACAAGAATCAAAGCTCTGCCATTTCTTTCCCTCTAATGCACAGGAAAAGCAGCCCCTTCCATGTTTGTTCCCATGAGCTATACAACACCTGCACAGGAGGCTCCTGACCATGAGCAACCCTCATGAGGAGGACCCAGTGGTAGAGACACGTCTGATAAAATGGTTGCATATGAGTTGTCCCCACAGAATCATGTGACAGAAACTCACAAATCAGACTAGTTAAAATGATGAAAGGGCAAGGACAGCAACCTGCCCCTAATCTCTACAGTGAGGGGCATCTGGACCTCAGATATATTCGCTCTGCCTACAAGCTCAACACTACTATTACTACTACACCACAACTACTTCTACTACACAAAACCCCAACCAAAAGCTCAATTTGAATTAAAATACTTTAGTATTCTTGTAAACTCATAAATGAGCATTTGCATATGGCAAGGATACATGAAGAAAACAAAAGGCTACCTCCTCTACCTCCTCCCCCATTTCCTTCCCAACGTTCTATTTTTGAAAGCATATACAAAATAAACCCTTTCTTCGTTACAGAAATGGCAAATATAAGCTCTCCTTATGCTTACAGAGAAGCAAGTGATGTTTAAAGCAACACACACCATTAGACTATGATGCTGCAGACTGCAGTCTCAGCTCTTCCAGGGTTAAGAGAAATCAAGATAAATGGCTTATGCAAAACTGGTCCAAGATTTAAAAAAAAATTATCTCATATTTAGCATGTGTGAAGGTTAACACCAGGAGTTCAGTGGTGACAGTAGTAATCCCTTTTATACAGCTGTCAACTTAAATTAGCCCCAAGCTAATCTCTGCAAGTGTGACAGAGAAGGTATACATTTCCACAGATATGCACTAATGTCTTTTTCACAATATCCCTCTACTGCAGCAGGTATTGTGAAGCCCCCACAATCTGCTAATTTATTCTTAAAAGTCATTATAGAAGCGGTACATGTATGAAAGCACACATAAGTAAGGCAAGGGGGCAAAAAAAAATAAAAAGAAAACATTACATACAGCTTTATTATCAAAAATCCACAAGTAGAAAAATAATTAAAAGCTGCTCATATGTTGGGAATTTTTAATAATTAAAGAAAATCTACACCCTACTACTGGAGTTTTACATCCATCACTTTTCCTCTGGAAGAATATAACTGGCAGATCTGCAGGAAGGGACCACATGCAAAAAACACTACAATGATTCTTTGCCATAGAGATGTGTCTCAAAACCCAGTATTTTACTTCCATTAATAAAACTGCTTTTCTAGACCTCATCTTTGACATTTTTAAAATATAAGCTAAATACAAACCAACAAAATATCAACAAGCCTGAAAAAAAAATATTACAGCAAAATGGCAGCTACCTTAATCTTGATAGATCATGATCCATCAAAACATTTGTGTAGTATTCATTCATTCTGCTTGGGGCTAAAAATCAACCCCAAAACTAGCTTTCCCAAATTTAAAGCATAAAAAAGTCACAGTATTTAATGCAAAACAGGATTAAGAAAATATTGCAGTACTTTTACATACATTTTACATACACATACACACACCTCTATAAGAAAACCTATCCTATATCTCAGGCAAATAATTAAAAATTCAGTTAAATATTATGTCATTGACAACATCTATTTTTCATGTAATATAGGTCAAAATGCTTAACATCTTTGCTCAGTTGTTCAGCCATCACAGATTCAAATTTTCAAGTGCTGTGGTAATTTCAAATCAAAGTCAACGTAAGGACCCTGGTAAAATTAGTATCAGTAGAAGAAGTATCACAGCCAATGCATTATTTCTACCCAACAGCAGGGATATAGCAGCAAGCGAGTGTCTGGCTGTGTGTATGCATTGAGCTTGGAACAAGGGTGTCCTGTCCAGCCCTATCTACTACCTTTATCAAGAAGGAAGGTACTGAAGCTCTGGGGTCTGCACAACACCTACTAACATGGCATGCCACAACTCCAGGGGTAATTGTCTCCACAGGCTCCTGGTGTCCTTGCAAAGGGTGTGAGATGAAGAGATGTTCCCCAATCAAGAGCAGAGGACACCCAACATGGTTAAGGTGCAGTTTTGGAAGGTGCAATACTAGAGAATTACACAACAGCTCAGCGTGGAAGTGACCTCTGGAGATCATCAGGTCCAAACCTCCTGCTCAAGCAGGGTCACCTAGAGCAGGTTGCCCAGGGCCACGTCCATGTAGGAATGCAGAAGGAGCAAAGCACACTAGCAACAAAGACTTGCCTTACCCAACGTGTGTGCAGGACCTGGCACTGAGCAGGAGCAGCTCAGTGACACCTTGTGAAGTCTGAAAGGTCATGCTTCTCCAGCACTACCGTTTCTTCTACTTGTGCTGTGCATCTGCCTCCACTGTGAATCTTACCCTCTAAAGTTAATAGCAAAATTACCCAAGAAACCTCAATCCAAGTTTCCACTTGCAAATGCAACAGGCACATTGGAAACCTACATACTGGCAAATACTTAGCACAAACATACTAAGTAGGGCAAACATCAAATATTTTAAAAAGTGCTATAACTAAGGAGAATTAATTGTGCCCAAAGAGGCGTAGAGATGTGGTAGCCCAGCACAAACAAACCTAAGCAGCCTTGATGTGGTAGATTCTGCACTGTGTGACCAAAGGCACTCACAGTCCTAGAGGTCTCAAGAACAAAGTCAACACCAGGAGCAATTGACTACTGTAACTTGCATGTAACCCTCTCCCTTCCTCTCAGACCCCTGAGAAATTAAAACTGTGTCAAGATCTGTAAAAATATGTATCAGGAAATAATAAAGTATCAGGGAGTCCCTGCCTCCTGCTACACCAAAAAACAACTCGCTTTTAGAAATTATAGTTGCACAAATGTGAAATATGCACAAAGGCAGAGAGAAACAAGTTTGAATTTATTAATCCCTTGACAAGATTCTAAATAAATATTAAACAATGTTGTATGCGGAGTGGAAAGAAAACCCTGCAGCATTCAGCAGCTGAACAATTTGTTAAATCAGCAAGAAAAGCAATTTCTCAAGTAAAAGATGAAAGGCAAACTTCAAGTATCCCTTCTCTTGGCTTTCCCAATGTAAGCAACCTCCACCTTCACATGCCACTGTGCTACCCCACAGGGACACCTGTGCCGTCAAATAATGTGGGTTTTTTTAATCCAAATCAACATATTTCCACAGCAAGACTAAAGATATAATATGGAGGCAGAAATAGCAGATGATAGGGAGGAGAAGTCCTGCCTAAACTAGCATTTCTGAAAAAAATGTTATGAAGTTGTATATTATGGGTCTAGGAAGCCAGCAATGAGAAAGCGATGGTGCACCACAGTTTAGTGCTGTGTAACTGCAGACATCAAGTACTGATATGCCTCTTGTGAAAATCCACTCAGTTCTGCCTTGGGTTTCAAGACAGACTCGGAGTACCTTCACCTCGGCACTCGCAGTAGCTCTGCATCAAGAAGCCAAGCACTTTTAATCTTCTTACTTGTCTACATCAGTCTAGTCACCTACATGTGACTGCTGCTACAAGTACGGTTCACAGAGGTGAGTCTATGGTGCAGACAGCTAAGTCTGCTTACAAAGTCTGGGTGATTAGCTCAAAGAGAAAGAAGACATCTGGGGGCATGATTCATCTGACCTATTTTAGTTGTTTACATAGCATGAAATATCTCTTCCTCTTAGTGGACAATAAAGCTCAGTCCAGACACTGACACAGCAGGTTGTCAGCATGTGGTCAGATGATTCCCACATAGGTGCCTGATCTTATATGAGTGGAAGGAGCAAAACAAACAAAAAACAACAACAAAAAAGCCCATTAACTTCTCTTTCAATAGGTTGGGGTTTTTTTCTATTTGAAATGCATTTTCTTCAAAATGCATCTTTGATATATAAGTCCTTTGGTATAACTAATAATGGCACCCAGTGCAGAGAACCAGAGTTTAAAGGGGAGCAGAAGAAACAGGATTAAATGCAATAATAATAAAGAATAAAGGCCAAGGACATATTACCAGATGCCTGAAAATTGGCATTATAGTTCCTGATGTGACATGTGAGTTCAGCATGATGCAACAATTTAAATGCATCTAGAACAGCTGGTGGGATTCTCAGACACAAAGGGAGATAATTGTCAATTTTATTTACAGCAATTAAATCTGTATAGGCTAAAATAGGATCTATTGTTCCTCCCAAATACTGGGATTGAAGCCAAAAGTAACTTCAGTGGAATAGAAAGTTGGCAGTTTGGAAAGTGGCTGAGAACTGTGTAATTCTCTAGGGAAAAAACTCAACCCATACCCAGAGACCAAAGACAACTTACAACTTCAGAGATTTTTTACATAAGGAATTTCTCCTTTCCCAAAAGTAACAGGGAGATGTCAGAAATTAATATGGAAACAGATGTCAACATAGACTTATCTCAGTGTGCACTCCATTCGAACGGAAATGTATCCAGTAATTTCTTCTGCTGACTGAAAAGAAGCTTTTCTGCACACTCCCCAGATATGTACCTCTGGAGTCACTGATATTTAGACAGGCACAGAAAGCTGGTTAGGTCTTATTAGGGGGCAAACACTGCCACTAGAGAAACAATTATTAATCTGCTTTCAATTCAAAATGATCAACAAGTGGCAGCAAAGGATTTGCAAATCATTTGCCAAGGACAAAATACCTCCAGCAGCAGTAAGTGATGGCTGTTGAACTAGGAAAAGCCACAAAGAGTTGGTGCCATGATCTTCAAAGCAGCACCACAGGCTGTCCCCATTCACAATGTCTCCTAAGGAGATAAGAGCTCACCTAGCTGAGAAGGGGGATGTAAAGGCAGCGTATAAATCTATATTCAGGGTAGCATGGGAAAAAAATAAATTCCCTCTAACCCATCTGAGAAAGTGCCTGTGTCCTGACAGAAAAAATGCAACACCCAGACTGAGGCTGGGACAGAATGTGTGGTTATGAACAAAAGTCTCTTTCTTGGCAAATCTGAGTGCAGCTTTCACCCACTCCTTTACAGACAATATTAAAACCAAATTTTGTAAGTTAAATCAGGACTTGAAAGAATAAAAAACTGCTTAGGACTCTGACAGAACAGCCTGATAGAAGAAATGCAACGTAAACTTCCTCTAACTATAGGATGGAAGGTGCCAAAGCTCTCTCTCCATGTAGCCATGCTTCAGAAGACTCCATGGGCATCTTGTTGACACATTTCATCCCATCCTGTTTCTCAAGGTTTTTCCCCCTTCCCTGCATCGGGCCCATCACTCCCACCTTTTGTTCATTCACCCACCAGACAAATACCACCACTTATCTCCTTCCCCCCATACAATTTATTTTTTGTCATATCCATTTCCTCTCAGTCAGACCAGCAGAAGGCTGGAGATCTCAAGCCTGGTGAGGGGGAAACACTATGACAGCCCCAGACAAGCAGCAGCAAGCTCTGCAATCTGTTTCACAGTGCAAGGCTGCTCCTGGGTTACATCCGTATTACTACATGTAACTGACCCTTCTCCACCTCAGGAGCCAAGGGCATGGGCTATTCTTTTCACCCTCTCCCAGAATTGAGTGTCTGCATCCCAAATGCCCAGTGCTGCCCAGGCTGCTGCAGCCTGCCATATGAAAAACCATCAGATTGCACGGGCCACACTAGATCAACATGCATAAATGTACGACAAGCACGGAAGCCAATGTTTGTTTCAGCAGTGTTTTCTTGTACAAATGCTGTCCTGGCAGCCAGAACAGGACCTGCAATGAAGGGCAGTTTATCCCAGGCTGTAGGCGCAGGAATTCCCACACAGTCCTGTAAGGTCTGCAAAGCTGGACACTGTCAGATGGGACGCTTGACTATGCCTTTCTACTTGACAGGTTCTCAGGAACCTCACAAAACCAAAAACAAATTAATTTTTCCTACACACTTTCTATTGAAAAGGAAAACAAACCAAGCTCTTATTTCACTGTATGATCCACCTGAAATACAATTCTGCAATAAAAGATGAGTACAGATAGCTACTGTTATGCATCACGAACACCATAATTAAACATCATTCATCTTCAAAAGATCTTTCTCCAAACCTTCAAACATGTTACATTATTCATTGGAAAGGCTTCTACTGCACTCAATATAAAAATGAGGTTAACTACTTTTCTGCAGGAAGAATATTTAGTAACACCAAACACTGTTTCATAGTGCAGAAAAGCCCACATAGTTTTTGAACTATCTAACAGGGATGTTGGTAACAATGAGTCACAGGAACTTAAAAAGGATGGTGAATTGGCAAATCCCACCTCTATGCTGAGAAAACAGCACGGCATCATCATCACAGCATCGTGGCGATGGCAGGGTGAGATCCATTCCTGTCTGAACACTGGCAGAGATGCTTGAAGCACCTTTTGATCCTGGGCAGCTCTGAGCCCTGGTTGGTGCCAACTCAGCACTGGCAGGTGTTCTCCTGGTTTCTGCTCAGCTCAGCATGAACATGCTCCCAATGCTGTGCCCAAGTTCCTTCACCAGGAACTTGCAGCACTAAGGTATCCATGGAATTAGCGATGCAGTCTAAAGGATTCTCCAAGTCAAGCCTGATAAAACTTGACCCTGCCTCCCACCACATTCTCCAGTGTCCTAGCAAGTTCTTCAGCAAGGACATTCCTCCTGAGCTCTCTTCATCACTAAATACAACTGCAATGTTATGTTGCGTCTTTTTTACTTTTTTTCTTCTACTTTTTTTTCTTTAAACTTACTCTGTCTCAGGTTTCTCCTGCCAGGTCCCTTGGTTAAAGGGATATGCTGTGGTGAAGCTATATCCCTTCCCCCAATCCTTAGGACAGCATCATGCCTTCTGATCCAATTCTTCAACCTTTCTAGTTGTTTCTTGGACCACCACCAAAAGACTTATTTTTCTTTTCTCATTGCTAGGAACTCTGTAGTCATGCACCACCCTGCTTGAAAGGAAGCTGAAGGAGGTATTTCCTACTTTCAGTCAACACTGTCCAAAGATACTGCCACTAAAAGAAAAAAATTAAAATTCCCAGTCATGTAGTTTTATAACCAGCAAATAACAGAAACTTCATAGCAAACTAATACACACATTACAATTGAACTGATTCTCAACATAATCCTCCAGCTCTACAAGACTGTATCCTAATAGAAGACAATACAGCAGCTTAAAATACATTATGTCTTCAAATTCCTTAATGCATTGTAAAATACAGTAGAATAACACTGAAAAGGTTTTACATATGGAGCAAAAAAACCACTTTGAAGCACCTAGAAAGTAAGAGAACAAAAAGAAAAAATATTTTAAGCATGAGAAACAACGCCTTAATTAAAAAATAGTTTCTATAAAATACTGCATCCATCTATAAGTTGTATTTTATCCCATACACAAATAAATCTGCTTTTAAATAACTAATGAAACATTTGGAACCTTCCACCTTCACACTGAATTTCTCACTTCTAACTGACAAGATCACAACATCAACATAATTTTCCTTCCCTTTACCCAATCAAGCATCTTAGAATACCCGCCTTTTCCCATCAGAGTGTGTGTTTCAGGGGTAGAGGTAATATTTCAATGAGAAAAAGGAGATCCTTTACTCCACAGACTCAAATACTCACAAAATATGGTTATACCACCTCCAGTACAAAATTAGATAGTGTTTTTCAAACCAGTTAAATCACCATGCTGCCTTTATCTCTGTATTCTTTGGAGACATATACACACACACACACACAGAGTGCCCACATGTATATTTTAAACAGGGATAAACTTATCTGGTTATGACATATTTTATTTACCATGCAAGGATTAAGAAATACAATCTCTGCAGTTCTCAGTGTTGAAATAAAATGCCCCACAGAATAGAGGAATAATCAGCACAGCAATTAGAAAAGAATGATTTGAAACACAGAGGAGTCCTCCCCTACTGGGATGAAAAAGGAAAAAATAGAGAAAGCAAGTAAAAAAATTCCAATTCCTCTGAAATATTGACTATATCAATGAGAAAAAAATTCAGTCTTACAGAGAAAAGATTTTGAGTAATGCATTTCTGAACTGAAGAAATAGCTCCTTCCACAGCTGATGAATGGACAGCGGTTGCAGCAGGGGCAAAGGTGTCTCCTACCACATTATCTGCTGTTACACACCTCCCTCCTTTAATGCATAAATTAAAAATTGTGTGGCCTCACAGTGTCCAAGGGGAAAGAAGGGCACATTAACCGACCTCCTCCTGAGCAGTATTACATGCTCAGGGGTGAGCAAGTTGCCCATTTGGATTTGCAGAGAAACCAGCTTGCAACAGAGAAATGGCAGCAACTATGTTTTTGTGCTCCCCTATCCACTGGGGGGTGGTGGTGCCAGGAAAAACGAAGGATGCCAAACTCCAATCTGACAGCCCATAGTCCTTATAATCCTCTTCCATACATAAACTGGAACAAAACAAAAATCAGTTTCTGAACCATCTTCAGAACTGCCTTAGCACAGCTGTACTGTCCCTGATGTGTCAGAACTCCAAGGCAGTGTTTTGGAGTAGGGAGTTTACATACTTTACTAACAGTAGAACGTTTTACAAAGAAATGTTACTCTCCTGCTGAAATACTAGGACCAGACACCTCCAAGTAAATGCCGAAAGAATGGTCCACTTTCTGCTTGATGGTCTTCCACTGTACATGACAGCTGCTCCAATCTCAATTAATCACACTTTATCACTTGAGCTTAGATAAATGTCTCCCACATGTGTGATTCCTTCCCTTCTTGCAAAAGTTATTTTGGCTGGCACTTCTTCCCTTTTATGAAGAAATGAAGCTTTTCCAGAAGATGGGATACTGAAAGAAAATTGCCTGTCTTTTTATTTTTTGGTTTTGCAAGCAGTATTTCTGCTGAAGAAGTCATGGGTTTTCAATTTCAGCAAAAAAATTACTAAACCTGTTTAATCTTCTTACTTCCATATGCATGAAACTTTGCAGTCTTCTAGATTTACTGTACTTTTTAGATCATAACTAGCCATTCAATATAAAATTAATTTCTGCCATAAAGATATCAATGGGAGGCCAGAGTATTAAGCAACAAGCATCCTATCTTTCCCTCTTATATATGCATGCAAAAACTTCACCACACTTTATTTTCTTACCTCTATAACAACAGTACCTCTTCTTCCACCCCGATTTACCTCCTGCCTGCAAGCACAAACTTAACTACAAGGAAGGGGAAAAAAAAAAATCTAAGTGCCTAATTGCGCTGGTTTTGGTTGGAATAGAGAACATTTTCTTCACATAGCCCCTTGTATGGGCCTATGTTTTGGATTTGTGCAGAACACATATATGTATATATAATATAACGTTTTTGCTATTGATGAGCAGTGCTTATGCAGAGCCAAGGCCTTTTCTGGTTTTTGTACCGCTATGCTGCCAAGACACTGGTGGTGCATGGGAAGTTAGAAGGATCCATAGCTGGAACAGATGACACAAACTGACCAAAGGGGTATTCCAGACCATATGATATCATGCTCAGTATATAAAGTGGGGAAAATAAGGTGGGGGATGTTTGGAGTAATGGCACTTGTCTTCCCAAGTCACCATTACGTGTGATGGAGCCCAGCTTTCCTGAGGGTGGCTGAACACCTGCCAGCCCGTGGGAAGCAATTCCTTGTTTCGCTTTGCTTACATGCACAGCTTTTCCTTTACCTATTAAACTGTCTTTATCTCAACCCATGAGTTTTCTCACTTTTACTCTTCTGATTTTCTAGTTGGTAGTTGGCATCACTCTGTGTGTGTATATATATGCATAACTTTTTTTTTTACTCCTCATTTCCTTAATCAGGTAACAGATCTTTGGTACAATGTGCTGTGAAGTGTACCAACAAATACTCTTTTGGATCTGGTATATTTGAACATGACCCAAACATTTAGTAGACATTTTCTCTAGAGACTAAATGTTGTGTCCAATTAACATTTTAAACAGCCTCAATAATTAGTGCAAAGAACACTACAATGATAATTGTGTCCATTAGAATTCCAGCATCTTTATCTGCCTATGACTTCATAGTGGCCTTCGACTGGGCTTGAAATATCACAACAACAACAACAAAAAAAAATTAAAAACACTGTTGCAGTTAATTCTCAATAGCACATAGACTTTCAAAAATATCTTAAGGTAAGACTGATCATTTTTACTACATAACAACAAAGACATCCATTGTTCGAACATGGGAACAGTATTCCCCAAACTTTTTCAATCATCTCAGGCTTCCTCCTTTACAAACTGTCATCAAAACACAAAGAGAGTTATCTTCTGTAACAAAGGCAGCATCACTTTATCAACAGCTTAAGAAAGCAGTGGGAGAAGAGCATCACACTCAGCTTATTTGCTCTAAGAATATTTCCTGCACCACCACCTCTCTGTAGGCATTTATGAGACTCAGAGGATTATACAGTCAAATTTATATTCAGTTTGTGGGGCTGTTTTGCACAACATTTAGGCATATACCACAAGGTGAATCCTCCCCAACTCAACGTATGTGTCTCCAAGAAAACATTGCAGCTCTACTAAGCTGATCTACCTGAAGAATTACTCTTTCAAAAATAAGATCACTTTTGCTTTCAATATATTTGATGATGCCTGTTTAATCAGAGAAAGAAGTATTTTTTGTCACCTTGTGAGGAGAGAGACTATCCATCTTGTCAAGTGAAGGCGTGGGCATGCTTTCAGGCACTATCCCTTCAGTCAGAAGTTAATGGACACAAGCAACACCTTAGAGATACATACAGAGCTCGAGAAATCTCTGTGTCATAGTTACTCCTCACCTTTCAGCTCATCGTATCTTTAAAAGCAAATCAAAAACCGCACAGAAGCCTGAAACAGCCTAATGAAACAAACAGTTTTTCTTTCCAGACTTGGCAGTTTACAAGAATAATGAAGTTTCCAAGCTTTTGAGAGCTAAATGAAAATAATAAAAATCCACAAACTGGGATGGGCAATTATATAAATGAACAGATGCTCAGAATACCATGTAAACAAATCAGAAGTAAAATATTTTCCTTCTCCTATTGTAGCTTATTTGCATGTACCTCCCAGCGATGCAGTCCTATAGTCTACAATATATTTCCTGTGCTTTGATGAGTGCAGGATGCAGTGCCACAGGCAGAACTGCTGCTTGTTAGAATATGCTAGTTTATTCCTGATTTCAGAATATATTTCAATGACCTCTCACATATAAAATCAGAGTGCAGCTTTGTTTATATTTACTGCTGAGAGAAGGTGGTGAACACCAGAGGACACAGCCTGCAGGCACAGCCAACTCCTACACTATCCACTGCGGTGTGAGGCTCCTGTAGGAGCTCACCTCACTGCTCAGGGTCAGTCCCCACCAGCTTCGTTCATGCACCACAGATGAGCTTCACTAATGGCACACACATCTACAGGGGTTCCCACTGGGAAGCAACGGTTCAGTGCTAACATGCACAGTAACAAAATCTTCCCAGTCAGATAAAATGCACCAGGACATATGCAAGCCCATTTTGCCAGTAAAATCAGCCTCTAAATAGAACTTTCTGACATAATGCTAGCACAGTAAGGAGGACAAAAAGTATAAGGAATGCTAGATTGGGGAGAGGAAAGTGACAGATGGATATGATAACACATGAAGTGTAAGGAGAGAAAGTTAGATTCTCCTCCTGTCTGCCATTCTACAGGTCTCTTGAAGTGGAAAGAAAGTTCTGGAGACTGATGCCATCTATCACCACTCCCAGCACTTAATAAGTAAAGCCCTTCCAGTGTTTAACTGCAGTTTTTGATTTAGAAATGCATCTCTAAACTTCAATTTTGCACTTAAAAAGTGTATCTCTCTCTTAATTTTCAAATACATATTATTAATTAGAAAATAACTCCTTTCTTCACACCTCTCAGATGAGACAGAACTGCAAAAATGCACATTTTTTTTTCAGACTAACAAACAGCTTTGTTCACCTACACAAAGGTTATCCAGCCTAGGTCAAGAAACAGAAAAGTATGCCCTTATTCTGAATCCAACCATCCCACCTCTCCTCCCTTCTCACCTCATACGAAGCTAACTAGGCTGTTGTTTCCTTCATCTGTACTATGACCTCCAGACAGGTAGTTTAGCAAATACACTCGTTCAGGGCTATATCTTCTGAGGTACATGACCACTGGCTGCTCCTATTCCCAGTGGGTTTGTTGGTGAAGCCAAGTTGAGAGAAGAGTTAGAGAGCAAAACTGGGGTTTTGGTCTCCAGTGGCTTAAGCACCCTTGTTCTCTGGTGTCACGTGTTGGTGTCCCCAGGCTGAGCAACACAGTGCTGATGCTCAGCCCATGGCAGTTTCCTAAACACCAAACAGGGTTTGCAGCTTTCAAGTCCAAGGAAACCAGTTCCACAACTCAGCGTTAAAGGATGATTCTGCAGATAAAACTGCTGAGGATTGTGAGGTAAACCTTCAGCAGTATCAAAAGAAGCAAAGATGGGGGTACAGGATACTTATACATTAAATGTAGGCCTTTTTCCTCCAAGTACTCAACAAAAATCATTTTTGTTTCTTCATATACAGTTTCTTAGCCATTTACAAGTTTCCTTTCTTCCAATGTTAAAATAATTACAACATTAAATATAAACACCAGGTTCAAATCATGCCATTTTATAGGGACAGTTCATCACTTCAAAAAAAAAATCACCTCCAGGCAAAGGACTGACAGAATGAACTCCTGACCTTCAGGGGGTGCCTAGTAGCCATAACTGGAGTTATTTCTGCAAGAAACTGGAAGACTAACTTAAAACTAGCCTGGAAAAGCAAGTTGCTTTTCCGGGATGCAGTTTCACATCCCCAATACGTGAACTAAGTTAACTGCTTTCCCCATCCCTCCAAACAGGGAGTTCATACTCTGCTCCCCACGGACACATGGTTGGTTTTATACAGTGCTTCTTCCCACCCACCTCACACTCTTCACCTCTGGCCATGGGTAGTTAAGCCAAGGCAAGAAAAGATCACAGAAAACTTTTTCATTATCCAGCTCTATCTGCATACTCAGGACAGATTCTAATGTAGCAGAAATCAATATCAGCATTATTTTTAAAAAAGGAAAAGCTGACTCCCACTCAGCATCTCATTTATTAGGAGATCACAGATGTTCTTAAAAAACGTTGGTAAAGCAGAATAAAATCAGCAAAATGAATATGTATTTGCAATTGGCACTACATTGAAAAAAGGCAACACCATTTTTTATGTCATATCAGTCAAGCCCACAGAGGTTTACCAATCAAAACCTGCATTCACACCGAACATACTGGTTGCCTTAGGCAACTGCCTTTTTTGCCTCAGCAGAAGAGATAACTCAGGTATTGAATCAGATAAACTGTAATTTTTTGGCTAATAAAAGCCCATATGTCAGGCTTTTATCCTCCCAGCAAATCAAGAAATAACTATGTTGAACTACAGGCTCAAGCAATAAGTCCTTGTAGAGAGTCTTATGAATCCAGCTCATCAGCCAAGCAAACAGGCAGCTGAGGCTTCATCACCCTCAGGGTGTCTTTGCCATCTTCTCTGATGAGGTTTACTGTCCCTGTAAACTCTCCACAAGCTGCCTCCAGCCCCCTACTTGCTCACTCATGGCCAAACCAACCCCCTCCAGTGACCTGTGCCAAACCAACCGCCAACACAGCCGAGCCGAAGGCACCACACTATTCTGATGAATGCTACGAAAGACTTAATGTGGTGAAGAGCACAGGCAGACAGCTCAAAGCAAGCTATCTTAAAACAACATTACCTAGATAACACCCTTCACTCACCAAATCATGAAGCAGCTCAATGCGAGTACAACGCTATGCTGGGTTTAGAAACCTGTTTCTGCTCCCAAATCCCTCATGCACTGGTTGTGAAGTTTTGAGAAAGTTGATTCCACCCGAGGCAAATTTTCAGTTTATAATCTTGGCAAAAACAGGCAAAGACTGTGTCAGTAGGCCTCAGATTAGGCAGTCACAAGAAGAGTCCTGCTCCCAGTAAGGCTCTTAAGACTTTTACTTAAAAGTGTCAGCAGACCAAAACCAAAAGTCTCTTTTTCATTGCCTAAAAATTCATGCTAGGGTAACATAACAGCTTGCTGTTTTGTTGTGTTTCTCTTTTCATACAATAATGTTTGTATGTACGACAGGAAGAGGGAATTAAGGAAGAAGTGGTTTTAAACTGTTGTTCCTCCTTGAAGTCCTGCCATAACTTGGTTTCAGGAGGTGAAACTACAACTTCTGCGTATTGTCTCAAGAGTTCCTTCTCCACAGCTGCATTCAGTAACAGAAACCACCTGTGTTGTTCTGGTGAGATCTCAGATGTGAGATGGTGAACTAGGCTATCAATAATGTGAACTCAGTACTGATTAAAGACTCCAAGAGCAGAGAGAGGTGCAGGAAGAAACAAATTAAAGATGTTACAAAAGAAAAGGATGCTCCAGATTTGAGTTGGGTTATTTATATATTTTTTTAGGCTGAAACTTAAGGCTCAGGTTTGTTGCACCTGTATCCTGAATGCGCTTCCATCTCCCAGTCTACAGTCCACAAAAGTTGGTGCATGCGTTAGTACCTTAACTGCTCTTGTTCACATCCAGCTGTGTGTAGATAGTTTGTTGAAGACAAAAGCTTTTTCCCAGCTTTGCAGGCAGGTTTTACAGCTTGCACTAAAGCTGCAGGCTGCCCTGACCACAAAGCATTTACCTGGTTAGCCTTCTGCTAGCTGAACTCCGCATGTGATCGACTTGCACCTTGATGTGGTTTCTCCACACAGCAAAACAGATGTTGAAAGTTGAACTCTGCAGACATTAGAGATGGTTATAAGAGAGTTGTTCTATCCCATACAAGATTTCCTGTGTGCAACTTTGATATTAATCAGCTCTCAACATATTTTAAGAGAAAACTCTTCAATACCCATAGGAATAAACAAGTTTGAGAGAGATGACATGCAAGTGGTTAGAGCATCTTTTTAGCTTCCTGGTCCTCACATTAAGCAGCAGCTTATTTCAGAGGGTACTTTTCAATTTCCAGAAGAGCTGACTGAGGCAAGGGGACATGGCAAGTGGCTTTGCTACTTTGCAAACTAAGAAATTTCAACAATTCAGACTAAACCTCCCCCCATTTTCTGGGGCCTTTCATTAAGGGAATCCAAGCAACAATCTCTCCCCACAAGCCTGTACTGATGCTTAAAAAAAAGTACAGAACTGAAAGACAATGTTTCCAGCATCTGATACTCACTGAATATTATAGCAATAACCACTCCCTAGAGTCAGTATTTCCATGAAACACATAACTTAGTTTGAAATTCATTGGTACTTTCAGCCAAGTAAGGAAATGTACACAGAACATTCACACAGACCTTGTTTACATAGAAAACACAGTAAATAATTGATCAGAATAATGACAAAGATTAAATTAAAAAGAGCAGTTAGTGCAGGCCAGACTATAGAGCTGATGAGGAATGGCAAGTTGGTTTCTTTGTGGTGGGTTTTAAGTAGTTTTGTTTATTTATTTTTAAGAACTTGGGGAAACTATGTGGCTTTACCCAGTAGATAATTACAGAACAAAGAATCTTATAAAACTGCACTGTAATTCCGATGCAGCACAACAGAGATAATGCCCAAAACACAAACTTTCCTTGTTTTGCTTTCAGCTTCCTTGGAAGCTTAAAAAGGTTTAAATCAGAAACCTAATGTCCACATATAGCTAGATGCAACCAGTATGACAACAAATTCAGCATGATGTGACGTACTCCTAAACAAGTACAGACTTTATGTTGTACCGCAATTAAATAAAGTGGAAATATTGTCTAACTGAAAACAAATTTGTACAACTCATTAAATGAAAGCTGCTCAAGAGCTTTACGCTTTTTTTTACACTACCTATTTTTAAAAATACTCCTAAGCATATCTTAGATCTTCTTCCTCTTTTCAAAACTAACCCTGCACATGACCAGAAGATGGGGTTACTCAATACTAACATTCAAATTCAGCTCTACAGTAACATATTTGGTTTTTATATGATGCTCACAAAGAAAACAGCTACAGGCATACTAAGCTGGATTTAATATATTGAGCTTAGATGAAACATGATTTTTCTCTACAACTAGTGTACTGTTTTTCATTCTATACTATTAAAATGTAATACATAATAACATATTAAACGCAGAGTGTGCCTTGTAAGCATCCAAGGTCCAGAATGGGAGATGTGCTAGGTGAGATACTCCATAGAAACTTCAATCACAAAAGCCTAAGGATGTGGAGAGCAATTACTTCATCTCCCACCATGAAATAACAAGCCAGTGTCTAGTGAAAGAAATGAGGATGGAAAAGTCAGAAGATTCCTCATGTTTTATGCAGGGACATCAAAATGACTCAGAGCAGCTGTTCTGATCAGCTCTAGCAACAGTGCCTTCAGAAGGACATATTACCTGAAAGAAGGAGACAGAAGAAAGATGTAGCTTTAGTGACTCTCTGGGACACGCCAGCCCAGCTGCAGGACTCATTTAGCCAACTATCACAAGGTATTTAAGATGCTGAAGTAGGTAACAAGGATTCTTATGTTTAAATAGTCCAAACAAACAACAATCAAAAAAACCATAACAGAAAACTTAAGTCTAAGAATAAGTCTAAGAATACATTTTGATGTGTCATCTTTTACAACTATAAAAATGAAGTTTTTCTGTAGCAGATCAAGTAAATGTACCTTTAAACCTAAACCTTTCCTTTGAACCAACCTGATTTCAAGCCACCTGGTACACAACAAGGTACTCCACTGCCACGAACAATTTTTGTGGTGCTCAACTCGCAGCCGAGTTCAAGGGTTCTCAGACAATAACAGCACACTCCTTTACTAAACTGTATGGGTCACAAAGGAATTGCCTGGGTCATTGCAGGGAGACGGGTGGAGAAGGGCAGGCCACCTCCTTGGTACTCAGTAATTTATCCTAAGCACGTCTAAACCTTAAGAGTCCTCAAGGAATTCTGCAATGAACATGAAGTTGGCATATGAGTCATCAAAACACAGGGCAGGTGAAACTTTTAAATTCAGCTACAGCCTGATTTGAATGGACAGAAATGCCGTTTTACTTTGGTGACCATAGCAAGTCATGTTGTATTTTTTGATCAAGATTTACATTACTTCTGCCATAAATAGCTTTATGTTTTCAGTGGGTTACTGTCACAGTCCAGAAATTATGGCCACTTTAGAAAAAAACTAAAAGCAAAAAGGGAACATTTTTCCTTCAAGATAACAGTTGGATTGTAGCAAAAAAAAAAAAAATCATCCCAGGGCCTACTCAGAAACATGAATTTACATCAATGTACACTGATGAGATCAATGTAGATATGTCTTTCTTTAGTCATATTTAATCTTATTTCACATTACTTGCTGAGGGGAATGGCGCAGCAATCACATCAGGAGGAAAAGTCAAGGGAGGATTTTCCATTCCCCCTCCGAAAAGTTTCTTACTGATGATTTGGATCAATGTTTGACTTCAGCAGCAAGTTCCTTTCTGGGGTACATAGAAAAGGACATACACATTTCCTCCCTCCCCACACTTTCTAGAGGAATTTAACAGGTGTTGGCATCAAATGTTCAAGGGCTCTGTGTAGACTGCTTGAACACTGTGTACTGTTTAATCTACCAGAAGAGAAAATATCCAAGTTCTTCTGTTCGTGGTATCTATATCAGACATCTGGCAAAGAGAAAGTCCATTAACACTCACTTTATACACTCACTGCACATGAGCAGTGCTTGGTTTCCAACCAGATTCACATCCCAGCTGGTGAGGCGATACCTCCTCTCTCCAAGATGATTCCCTCACTGCTAGTCAAAACACTCCCCTTTGATGCTTGTACATTGATGTGCTGAAAGGCTTGTCCTAATGACCTCTAAAATTATTTTCATTTGGAATTATAAAACCTGGAGTTAGAGCAATATGTGTTGGTTAAATGGCAAAGATAAAAAAAGAATACATTGGTCAGCAAAATAGGAGGGTGAGAGTTGACCATTTGCCATGGTCAACCAAAAGTCCTCCAAACCCCCCCAAAACCATACACAACAAAAGTAAACAAAATCAACAGGGTCATCATTAAAGCAAGGTCAGGGCAAAGATAAAAGCAGTTTTCAAGATTTTTGCAGTATATAACAGCATGGAAGAACCTTGCATAATATTTAGTGCCAAGCAAAATCACTGAGACAACTGAAGTACCTGACTACCACAAATTCCCACAGATATAACGCCATAAAGATGTAATTTAATTCTTATCAAAGGCTGGTCTACCAAGTCCCACAGGTAATACCAAGGAACCTGAGAAACAACTGTTCATGCCCCATTAATGTATACAAACAAGCAAAATGTAAGAGAAGGCAAAAGAAACACAAGGAAGGAGAGTAGATTAAATCCTGAGGTTTTTTTGAGCACCTAATTCCTCTCCATTGATAATTTTATTTAGTTCTGACTGAAAAATTTCTTATGTAAGTGTACAATCTTGCTTTCAGTCTTCTTGATTTCTTGGCTTCATTGCTCTATTTAACAGAATTATTAAGACACAATTTATGTATAGTAACATTTATAAAGTTCTTCCAGGAATAACATTTAAAACTGAGGAGTAATCATAACACAAGATATATTTCTTTTAAACCAAGGTTTTGTTTGGACAGTGACAGAACTTGCCATAATGCTTCAGTCACCTATATCTGAAATCTGCCCTGTAAAAATAGGATGCTTCTAATCTTTAAGACACTGCATGTTGCAGAATATAAACTAGAGTTATTTTCACTTGCCATCTGAGAAGCATTTGCTATTTATACTGTGTCATAATTCTGATGCATACTCTCCACCTTAAAACACAAATATATTTGGCACTGAAATAAAAGGGGGAAAAAAGACTCAGCATTTCAACTCATTTAATAATACTGATGAGATCACATTAAAACAAACAGCCCCCTGCCAGACAGATACGGGAAATTCTTAGCACTGTTAGATCAAATGTTAATGGATTAATTCTGTGAAAAGCTAAAAACCCAGAACTTTTGAAGGCAATACAGAATCATGCACCTGCCAAATGTTCAGAACAGCTTCCTCCCAGGCAAGAATTTACAGCATTGAAGTGACAGTGTTGAAACATGCAGTTATCCTGGATGCTATGTTTGCTTTTTCTTCATCTACAGTGAGGAACCCAAGAGGCAAAACTATCACTGCGATTCAAACATGAGAAAGGCTGACTTTAAACACGACTGTCTTCTGTCATGAGCTCTTGGGAACTCATTGCATTTAAGCCCAGATCCACAAGGGCACCCAGTTTAATTTACAATGGTTCCTTCACCTTCCTCCTCACCCCATTCCCTATTTAAATCAAATAAAGCAAACAGCCAGGACTGGAGAGACATCAATTTGCACAAAAAACACCTGACTGCTAACACCAAGTACAGCAGCCGTCTTTCACCACATCCCACCTCACACCCAGCCTGGTAGGACTGGCAGCACATGTCATCAGAGGAGCATAAGGAACAGAATGGAGAGATAGGCACCCCTGAATTTCTGACTTTTTAATTAAATTCAAATTTTGGAATTTTGGTTTGAATCACCTCTGTTCTCCATTGGAAACTGTTTTAAAATAAATATCCTATATTTGGAAGTTGCAGTGTTACATGGCAGAGTCAGGTCAGTAGAGGGTTAATATTATCTATAACTCATCCTGGGATGAGCTCCTTCCTGAAGAAAGCAAAAAAATCCACCTCCACTTCCAGAGTGAGAAGACAGCCCTGCACAGAGGGTGAAGATCAGACATACCTGAGCAGATTTTTCATGAGTCACAATACAAATCTGGCATTTCAAGAAGTATGGGGTAGCTCCAAAATGTATAAGATTAGTAAAACAGAATAAATCAAACAACTGTGAATTCAAGGATGAGTAGTAGCACCAAATGACACTATTTTAAGTAGAATACATCTACCTAAAAACAGTAAATGAATTGTATCAATGTTCAATGCTTGCAGAAAGCAGGATTTGCTCCTACAACAAGTAGCAAAAATAATTTTACAAGCTTGCATGAAACCCACTGTAAGACAACCTATGACAGTTATCCTGTCACCAAAAAAAGCTTTTTCATTGTAAAAGTATTGAAAAGAGACAAGAAAATACAGCCCCACTGACAATCCAATCTCAGTCCTGCAGATGACCAATACACATTACCTGAGGGCTTGCAAGAAAACCTTTAAGCCTTGAGGTGAAAAGGGAAGTCCTTTCCCCAATACACTCTGCTCCTCAATTTTTTATTTTTTAGAGAGGGGAAGGATGTTTAATGCCCACTGCTTCAAGATGCAATGAAGGGGAGCAGAGAAACAAGCAAATGGCTTTACAAAGTCATCTCCAAGGGCTTGGCTGTGAGGCAAGAAAACTGAATTTAAGAGATGAGTGGTAGCTGGTTTGTCACAGGAGAAAAGTAAAATCAAAAAATTCACCTTCTTTTGAAGATTACTTTTCCTACCTTTAGACCGGGTTTCTGTTTCAAGCACTCAGCCCAACCTACTTGGTAAAGCTGTTAACTACTTTATGAGCATAATTCATGATTCTGTTCGCTTTGTCTTAATTGCAGAGACTGTCTGATTATATCAGTTTCATTTAAAGGTTCAAAGTTACTGAAAAAAAACCCCATTTTAAAAGTTATCAAGCTGTCCTGCTTTCCATCACTCAACTATATACCACCTCTCATAATTTCAGTTTTTCTTCTCTCTTTACATTCAAGGAATTAATAAAATTCAAGACAAAATCCTCTGACTTTAAATCTAGATTTGTTAAAATAATGAGAAATATCCTAACAACTACAGAAATTTTACACAGAGAAGGTGAAAGGCTTCATCTAAAGTTACAGACAAGCACAAAATTCAAATCATTCTTTGATGGTACTAAGTAACCATGTAAGAAATTGGGAAGGAATACAATTCCAACAAAATTGAATACTGAATTATGCAACATATGTTACTGCTTGATTAATAGCTTAAGGATATCACTGACTATAAAACACTCAGTAGAGAATGATATATCCTGGCACTTCATCTCCAGTGCTCATGTCCAAGAGATACAGTATCATTATCTTGCAGCTGGCTCTACTTCTTTGCACTGCTCCATACTACAGGGAATTTGGATTTCATAGTCCCAGGGCTGTTTCTGGACAAACATTAGAGGATGAGAAAGCAACATAAGGTTATACCACCAAAGCCTTGCCTAACAGAACAGTTATCTCACAAAGCCATCAGGCTAATCAGGCTAACCAAAAACTAAAGAATTTTTCCCTGAAAAATTACGGCTTTACAAACCCTTTAAGTGCAGTCCCATCGTTTAACCACTGCTGCATTGTGTCTGGTATGATTTAAAGCACATACCTGATGTCCTGGTGTCCCAGGTTTATGCACTGTGAGAATGGAAACCACACCTCCTACCATCAATTTTTAAGTCATCAAACATCAGGAAATGCGTTTCTCTGCAAAGTCCCAAAAGATTCTGCTACTGTTTAAATGTGACAAATTTTTCCCATGTGAATTACTGTTTTATGATTTGCCTTAGAAAAAATCAAAAGCCTGGAAGGCATTTGGGCTGTTAAAAATTAATGAACAGAGACCTTTTACCTCTTACTTTATACTCCAATATCAAGAGGTCCTCAGTGAAGGATTTCATTAATTTGAGCAGAATTGACAGAGATTGCCCACACAGCCCCTCCTTGCTAATTATAAGTATGCCTTAGTAGTTGCATGATCACCCACTTCCTTCCACACGATGCAGAATTGATGCTTTCACCCATGAATCTCTGAGCTTACACGGAGAAGCACCCAGATCTCTGTACCTGCTTGCAGGCATATCCTTGTTACTGAAGCAAGCAAGGTTCTTCCCCCCTACCTCCCAATACACAGACTGCACACTTACATGCAAATGATTAGGTAATAAGTCATGAATAAAGACATGAACAGGGAACTTTATCTTTCATATTATTCACATAATGAAGTTAGGGAAGATGTTTCAATTGCATATGATAAGCATAAATACCCAAGAGACTCATTCACAGGCTAAAAGGAGATCAGGATAGAGATACAAAGAGGAGGAGCAGAAAAAAAAATTAAAAAATAATAAAAAAAATAATTAATGTACACACATACTCATATCTGTTCCCCAAACCTGGCAACACACTCTTAATAAAAAAATGCTTGGGAATCATTTCTCCCCACCTTGTTTCCATCCCTCCCAGCAACACCCACACAGGAGTTACAAACATTTTCAAGTTTGTTTCTACCTGAAAAGACAGCAGCAAATCAGAAGTAAAAACAAAGTGCTAAATAAATAAATCTAATTTAATTAGAGCAACATTCCTTCTTTCTTTCCAAACCATGAACTTTAGTGGTGGGTTTTAGAACCCCTTCTGTATCTGTGTCCACAAGCTCTACCTGGGGAGATGTGCCACAGCCATGGCATTTGTCTCTCCATTCCAAGCATGGGCCTGGGCACAAGTGCAGCACTGCCAGAAGCTTCCTTCTCCATGATTACTTCTTCCTGCTTGAACACATTCCCACTCTGAATGTGTAAAATTGTTGGAAAACGCCCTTTGCAAATGTACTGACTGCAGTGTAACAATTCTTGCTTGTGACACAGGCATACAGTGGAGCAGCCAGCAGCTGACACTCCAGCACTTCACCCATCACTATCAGCATTCCTGAAAAGATGCACACAGCAAAAACTGAATCCTAGTGTAAAAATGCAGATTCTCAGCTGGAGGTGAGCATGACCAGTGAGGGAGATGACAACACTACCCGTGTAAAAATGGATACATGGAACTTACTCTTTCCTGTTTGGGCTACACAGAATTCATCTGTCCTCTCCATGCTCTGCCAAACAGCTGAATCAACTTATTCACTCACTGGAGATGCCCAGTCACAAGATGTTATTTCTGCCAACTGGGCTCAAATACAGACTCAGGAGGACACATCTCGAGGGCTGACATGATCTGGATCTGTCACTGTGCCTCCTAATTCCCTTTGAATTTCACTCCAGCTTGGGAAGCCCAGAGCTGACTATAAGCAGGAGCTCAGACCAAACAGAAGAGGCAACCTTCATGTGTTGTATGTGATGGGTTCTGCAATGGGGAAGGGACATTCTGGAGGATATCTCCAAACTTCTGATTGAAAATGAAGATTTCTGTTTTCTCCCTCTTTTTTTTTTTTCTTCCTTTTTTCTTCAGCTTTGTCTGTTCCAAAACCAATGGTGTTAGGCTGGAAAAAGAAGTGCTCAACTGCAAAGCTAAATTATTATTATTTTTAGTAATCAACATAAAGCAAACTGCAACAATCAAGACTAGTAGGTATCAGTTAGTCAAGGAAAGCACTAACAGTCAAACAAGCAGCAGCAAAATTCAGGTTCCCGAAGAAAAGCTGGACAGCACCCCCAGGTACAAGTGGCCCATGTTTCAGCCTGGCTGGTCCCAGCTCAGTATATTTCATCAGCCAGAGGTTGATGAAACTTTCAGGTTCCTCTGACGGGTCCCTCACCATGCAGTTAAACAGGTTCAAGCCAGTTCAAGATATAAGACAACTGAAAAATACATTTGTATTAAAGTCCCAAACCTGAGCAGCCAGTGCCAACCCATAAAAATACTACCATTGGCAGCTGCACAGGTTAAACTAAATCTCTACTGTTGCCCCATTTTTTTTGACCTGGCACCTGTCCATTAACACCAGAGTGCCATGGTAGTACAAGGCATCCACACCCAGGGTAAAGCCTACAGAATAACTTTGGCAAGGTCAGTGACAGTCACAGCTGGAATTTAAAGCCTGTTTTTTTGCAGTGGTCAGTTATCTAGACTTCACAACAAATAGGATGAGAAGAGGAATGTCATTAGTGAAGTCAGTAGATAGCAGGCAAGGATGGAACTCTGTAGAATTTAAGAAAGCAAAATACTTAATAATCAGGTCAAACATCCGATACAAAAGCTGGCTTACAGTGTATGTTCTCAGTCAACCAAATATCATCAGATAAATATGTAAAGTTTCCTTTCAAATTTTCTTTTTTTAAATGGTTTTTAAAATAGGTGTTTCAAAAGTAGACATACCTTTTTTTGTAGCATTTCCTCTTTTGTTTTCTTAAGTGGCCTATTGGATCTAGGTTAGGGTAACAGTTGTCTCCCTAGGAAATGTTATAATTTCTGAAATAACCTTAGATGGTGCAGTATTCCCTTGAACACATGGAAAAGAAAGATCAACAGCTACAGTCCTATGGCCAGTATTAACATCTGCTAGCATACAAATTCCAGATAAAAATAAACGTTTCTAATAACTTCAGAACCTCTTGATCAAGATTTCTATAATCAACATCAAAAACTAATTGAGCAGGGAGGCCAACTAATAGTGCTATTAAGATCACTCTCTAGCATATGGGATAAAGTAATATACAGTCTAAAAACCTGAAGAAGCAGTGTAATTCAGCATTATTATCAAGTTCTAGGTAAAAGGGATCAAACATTACACTACCAAGAATGATATCTTGAGTATCCTGAACACAGCCCAGGACAGTGCAGAAGAGCTCACTGACTGACTTCCTGTACCAGCAGGGAGCACACAAGGATGTGTGGCTGCAACCACTGGATTCCTGAGGCTACAGGGCAAAGAGGGATGGAACAGCATAAAATAAAAAGTGCAGTACATAAAGTAAGCACCTATCCACAGAAAGGGCTGTGAAAATGGATGTTTCTCACACCTTTAACAATTTTTAGAATTAAAAATGTGCACCTGCTTTGAAGTAATGTCCTTGTGATATGCTCAAATTCTCTGCACACGAGCTAGATCATAAACTCCTTACTCTGAAGGTGACGAGTTTATAAAGGAGATAACTTACAAAAAAAAAAGATAAGAAATAGAACTTTTCATTAAATATAAGCACTCAAAACCAAACAAATTTCCATTTGTAACAGGACTGCCAACTGTGATCAGGGCATTCACAATATTCCCTCAAATCACAACAGAAGAGTCACAGAATCAGCCAGATTGGAAAAGACCTCTGAGATCATCAAGTCCAACCCTTGATCCACTACCACCACAGTTACCAGAACATGGCACTAAGTGCCACATCCAGCCTCATCTCAAAAACCTCCAGGGAGGGAGAATCCACCTTCCCCAGGCAGCCCATTCCAATGCCTGATTACCCTCTCTATAAAGAATTTCTTCTTAATATCTAACCTAAACCTCCTCTGGCAGAGCTTAAGACCATGCCCTCTTGTCTTACTGCTGGTTGCCTGGGAGAAGAGAACAGCCCCCACCTCACTACATCCTCCTTTCAGGTGGTTGTAGAGAGTGATGAGGTCTCCCCTGAGCCTTCTCTTCTCCAGGCTAAACAACTCCAGCTCTCTCAGCCTCTCCTCACAGGACTTGTGTTCAAGTCCCTTCACTGGCCTTGTTGCTCTTCTCTGACTATATCCAGGCTCTCCCCAAAACATGGGTTTCCGGGATTTGACTCCCTGCAATGTTACACTCTCAATCAGAAATACTGCACAAAATCTTTCCTGCAAAGGGAGAGCACTCATAAACCAGTCACTGCTATTTAGCAGAGGTGGAGGAGAGGCAGGGTGGGCAGAAAGAAAAACATCCAAGAAAAAAACAACAAACAAAAAACACTCCACCAACAAAAATCAAAACAAAACCACAAATGTATGCAGAATCCATGTTTGAAGTGCTGTATCATTGCATTCATTTTTATTTTTTTTTTAAACTAAACCCCTCACTTAGCTCTTTTTCCTTTGGGTTTATTACAGATGATGATTCTCTTTTAAAGTTGTATGTTCTTTTCACATTGGATTTCAGTAGCTATGGTTGTACTACACAGTTTCTCAATGAACCATATAATGAGGTTACATTTTTAGCTGACTACATAAATTGATCTTCAGATGCAATAACAGCATGTGCAGACTGACATTCTGGACATGCACAGCCAGTCTTGGCCATATCCTGCTCCTATTGAAACAAATGGTAAAGCTTCCTTTTACCCAAGAAAGCACAGAAACCCTAGGGAAAAAAAACAAAAAACAACTAACCTAACAGTACTAGTTAAATACTTTAAGGACAAAAAAGCAAATTCAGTGAAAGCTGCTGGTGAACAGCAATTGATGACCCTGGAACAAGCCCCTCACTGTTTTAGAGAGCTGTGTCTTTATGGTTAATGCAGAGAGAAGTAATGAGCCCTGCAATTCATTAGATAGACCCAAGTACAGGGTTCATCTAAGGTTTTGATGTCTTTATCAGTGTTTACAACTCATTTTCATAACAAGTTTGCTTCATGAGACTAAAAAGCTGTTATAATTCTTTGTCTCACCCTTATTCCTATTTGAAATTAAAAACATTTTGAAGACATAATGATGTCTTCTAAATTCTTCAGTTGGAGAACAGACAGAAATGACCCTTTTGGAGGTACTGAACTCTCAAATAAGGATTTCATCTCAACTATAAGACTGATCAAGTTTAAACAGATTTTTTTAATTTAAATATTTACTACAGATATTTGCAAGTCAAGTAGTCTAATAGATAATAAGCAGTCTCAGCTCAAGGATTTACTTCCTGTGGCACACTCTAAGTCTATTCCTGCTTTCATGGACCACGTGAACTTTTGAGTTCTAGTAACAGCCAGAAAAACATACCAGTCATTTCACTGAAGTATTTTTTAGACTTACACAAAACACAATTAATCCACAACCTGATTAATGTTTCTCCTTGGTATGTATTTTTCTTAACAAGAATTTGAAAAGTTTATTCCCAGTATCTTGAATGAATAAAGACATCTTTTTTAAATGCTTTCTAAAATCAGACTGAGATCAAGTGACTGTAAGTACTGTAAGTAATAAATCCTTACTTAAATATTGAGTTCTGGACTTCTAAGGAGTGAAAGACACATTTATTTTCCCCCCACCCACCCACTTCATGAGAGACCAGCATAGACTTTTGAGTCCATTTACTCTGTTTCTCAATTTGCCACCACTACCCCAGTCATCTAGGAATGGTGTTACAGCAGCTGTTCTGACCTCAAAGCTTTCAGGTTCATTGGGGTCTCAAGGCAGGAATAAGCCATCATGAGGATGATATGTCCTTTCTAAACTAAACCCAGAAAACTGCAAATCTCAAAGCATGGCAGGCTCAGCAGCTCTTGCAGTGTACTCTTCTAACAGCCTTGAAGAGACTTGGAGAACTGAATCAAAGCACTGCCCAAGAGCACCAGGCATCATGGCCCAAACCCCTCAGTCAGTACAAACTACCAGGGCATTTGGCTTGGAGCCCATGCCAAGGCACCACTCCACTCAGCAGCACGTACTGCCTACAGCAAGAGCCTTGTGCCTTGCAGGCATCACTGCTGACTTGGCTGTGCCAGTCACCAGGCTGCCTCCCTCTTTGAGTGCATCACCTTAAAGTTATTTTAATGCATACCACTCATTCTTTCCCTGCTCTGCATCCACTTAGTTCCTCTTCTCTCCCCTGTTTAATGACAGCAACCCGTCTCCTCCTCCATCCAGCCTGCCTTCCAGGCTTGCAATAGCATTCACAGGCTTCAGCTTTTAGCACCTCACCTCAGTCAGCTCATTTCTAATTTTGCCCCTATAGCTCTGCATTGTACTGTTCCTCTCCAGCTTTCTACTTTTGTTATCTTGTCACACGTCTGTTGCCAGGCAAAGTGCTTAACTTGTGCATTGCAATTTGAGGGACAAGCCCTCCACCCTTAAAAGCAAGGTGGGATAAACAGATGCCACTTCTTTGAAGCAAAACATCTCCTTTCAGCTGGTCCAGAACCTGCAAGGTACTGCAGAAGCCTGTTCATTTGCCTTTAAGAATAACAGATTGCAGCAGCTCTGAAACAGTTTTCCAGCACAAACTGAATAAGACCAGTGATTAGTAAATCAATCCAGCAATCACCAGCTATCAATTCAGCCTGTGGATCACCCCCACAAAACAGCTGCTTGCTACACTTGCACCTTTCTGTCAGCCACCACCACTCACGGCTATCATCCAACCCTTAGACACTACTGACCAAACCAAGCAAAGCTTTCACGAGCCACTCCATTTACCCACTATACCTGCAGCTGCCAGTTTGCTCTTCCTTTTATTACTTACACCTACAAATATTATTAGTAATTAAAGATTTGTCTTCCTTCTCATTTAGGAGAAACACAGACAATTTATTCTAGTAAACTCCCTTCTCACAGGCCCTGTCAGAACTCTTACTCCAGCTGAACAAGTGACCTGAACCGTGTTTTGGGCTGGGTATGACTCACCCGTGGATTCTGAAGCATCATTTCAAAACACACCTCCACTCTGCCACAAAACACCAGGTTAGCTGGAGGGGCAGTAGAAAGGAGAATACTTCCCAGTATGAATTTGTTTTTAAAATCTAGCTTCCAGCCCTGAAGTTTGCTAGATGGTTACTGCAGTACAGGGTGCTGGCTCCCAAGGGCTAATGTAGCCTCCATGCACATGTGGGGACCATGCAGGCATCCAGCTATCCCAGCCATGCAACCTGGGAAGTCCACTGAGGGGGGCTCAGCTGCTTCAGGCCACACTTATCAACTCCTCTTACTCCTATTGAGCCTATGTTTCCAATAGCAACCACAGCACTAGTCTCACTTATGAACCTTTCCTCAATTCTGGTGCCAACTGATAAAGTTTTAGACATGTTTCACTGTTTTGCTTATGACAAGAAGCTTTTCCTCTCATTTATTCTCCAGTCAAGCACAAGCAAGGCACACCACTTGGGCTGGCCAGGGTCTTCCACCTTCTCCAGTCCCAAGCATCAACTCTCACATTCACATCAGGGTAGTGTTTACTCCAGCACTAAGGACAAAGCACTGATAAGGCAAACCTACACACACAACAGCGCAGACAACACATACACACCAGGAGGGTTTCCAGCCCCTGATGGCCATGAATCAGTCTTCAGCCACCAACATCACCCACACCCTCCCAAACACCTTCCCAGCACTACTTTCCTGACACTATACCTCCCAAGTCACTTGTGGCTCCTTTGGTCACAACTCAAGAGACTCTTTCAGTCACTTTACTAAAACAAGAGATCAAACAATAAAACAAAAAGGGTGGAGTGGGGTTTTGACTTTTTAAAGACAATTGTAATTAGCCCTCCAGCAATAAAACATACCCTTTGTTGTTATACCAAATGACTATGATTTATTGGGCACAGAAAACTGGTTTCAAGCCCACACTGGAAGATACAGCACTCCAAGCACGGGGAAGGTCCTTAGAGAACAGGAGTTGCCTCACATGAGCCAGGCTGGTGAGAACTGACAGAACATCACTTACAGAACAATTGACATTACCCTCCTTTATAACTTTGTGACTTTAACATGAGGTCACATACATTGTTTTCCAAAGTGATGACTAAACCTTCTATAATAGCAATACATTAGGAAGAAAAACAAACAAATTAACAAAAAAACCCAAACAAACAAAAAAATCCACTGAAGTTTAATGTACAGTGACTAGAACAGATGCTACCAGAAGTGCAAAACACCTTTTTTTCCTGTGCTAATTTTTCAGGTAATACAGGCATAAAATACTTATTTCCCAGGTTTACCTATCTTTGTAAAATTTCTACTTGCACAGGTCAAAGTGTTAAATACATATCTGGAGAATTATCTGCAGAATTATCTTCTCCTATTTCAAAGTTAAACCACCTTTATACTAGACTATTGACAGACACATAGAAGAGATTATTTCAGAACCGCCACCTCCAGTTCATATATATTTCCAAAGACTCACTTTCTCAAACCGCTTAATCCAAAGGGAAGCCACTTAACTGACTTAACAGAGGCAGAGTTAAAGCCTAAGGTAACAACTCATATGAACAATTGATATTTCATCTGGACTGCAAGCTGAAATACCTCCATAGTTTATCAGAAAAAAAAAAGCTAGTCCTCCAATCCCTACAAAGTCATATCCCAACTCTTCTGTGTGGAGGCAAAGAATAGCAACAATGTAGAAAAGCACTGCAACATCTTTGTCTTAGATTGTATACACAAACTCAAATATATTTGTGTAAGTGAATTTTTAAGAGGCGCAGTTAGACTTGCAGCTTCTCTGAAATTTAGTGGTCCCTCCCATTAATGTCAAATCCTCTTGAGATCAGATTTAATCTAATATCTCTGTGTCCAGACTTTGAAGGAAGTTTGGCAGCATGAAACATTCAAATCCTATGTTCTACTAGATAATGGATGTCACCACATTTGGTAAATCTTGCTAAAAAGACTAGCACAGACAGCATGGATTTTATTGCATATTTTGTTAGCTTATTTTTAAAATCTAAAGATGCTAAGTCCTGCATGGGATGCTTGTTTTCAAAACCAGTTGAAATATCAGTGTTTAAAATCTACATCCTTCACAAGAAATGAGTACTAAAATTACAAAGGAAAAAAAAAACACTCTTGGCAAAACTGTTCAGGCTTATAGTTTTCTTATGTCCAAATTCAGAGAAGCAGCTCTTTGGAACATAAAGTATTTTAACAGAAGTAATTATTAACAATTATCACCAATTTCTTTTAATTCTGTGGGTTACAGGATTTTTGGTTTGGTTTTTTTTTCATTTTTATAACTTCATTTCTAAGTTTTTTATCATGAAGAGAAGGCAGACAGCAATCTCTGCATTTCCTTAATACCATAAAGGGGCACACAAAATGAGTACTCTTTCTCCTTAATTGTGGCATATAAAGCATCTTTTCACTTAAAACCACTAGTCCTATAATCAATATTTTTAAATGTACATCCTAGGAAGTTATAAAAAGATTTGCATTAAGAACAGATTATGCTTCAACATAGTGCTAAAATACCCCACTTATTTTTGGTAAGTTTTATTTCTGCTCTGTGCTATCAACTAGCTCTTGCTTTAACACATCAATAATTTGGAACCAGGGCATTGATGCTCTCATGAAGGTCAATAGATGGCTTCATTGTGTCTTTTGCATTTCAGAACACTGGAATGATAGCAGCAGAGATGATGAAACTTGGTTTCTCACATCCTAATGTCCCTTGAAGTACCATAAAGCCATACCCATCTCTGTCGCAGCTACCACCACAGTCCCTTCTCTTACGAAACTACACTCAATCTTCTGAGATTATTTCCAGCTCCTTCCGCACATCCTTCTTGAAGGAAAAGTGCCAGCTTGTGTTATGCCCAATCCCCAGCTAAGAACAGGCAGAATCACTGGCCAATACACACATCCTGACTGACAATCAGGCCCTGCCCAAGAGAAAAGATAAATCAAGGTAGTTTTAAGTAGTCTGTGAGTATTCAACACTGAGCTCTGCTCCTTGGACAAGTTTAGCTTGGAAATCTTCCTCTGCAAAGCTCCAAGCTATGGATCAACTCCTGATACGATAAGCAAGCGTGCATCTGTCCTTCACTTCATTTGGCTTCATTTTACCCACAAAGGGGGCTTTTTTTGTTTGTTTTGTAAAATCAGTTTAATACATATTTTGAATCAGGCAAAGGATAATACTCCTGGATATTTTCACCCCAATTATGGTATTTCCAACCTCAGTAATCCAGAGTAAGATAATGGAAAGAAAGAGACTGGTAATGAAAATATTAGTCTTTACAATTAGAGCACAAAGGTAAGACCAAGCAGAGCACGCAAGTTAAAATGTTAGCCCTGCCTTGAGCCAGCTGTCCTGAAAGGTTTCTCTTTGTATATGTGAGGTCTCAAATAGCTGATTCACATGGTCTGTCTGTCTGTTTTGATGGAAACTTGTTCTAAAACATATATACCTATATGCAAATATTTACAAATATTTTTATATTTATAAATATATAGTAATACATATATATTTACAGAGAGGGAGACAGACACAGAAATCCCTACACTGTTTCTCAAAAGGGATCATTACTTTCTATATACATGAAATTTAGCAGGCTTTTCTTTTCACTGCTCCTGTTATCAAATTACATACATATATTAAAATCAAATAAGGAACAATTAAATCTATTTATACAGCCACCTCACAATTAAGTATTTACATAGATACTGCAGAAAGCTCATAGATATTTTATAACTCCTTGGGGGCTGAATAAAATGAAATCAAAGGCAGAAGGAAATGTGGTGATGCAAACGCTCTCCTTTAATTAATCAGAATTAGTCAAAATACAAGTCAGTGGTCTTCTAGCAGTCAAAGCAGCAGCAGAGTAAATGTGAAGATATAGTAAATAACCTAGCAGAAATATAAATGCTCCAAGCACAGGCATCCCTGAAATAAAGTGGCTTTCTTCAAGATTGCAAACTGCCAAAGATAGGCTTTTGCAGAATTCTTTCGGGTATTTTGCAGAGCAGCTGTGAGAAACGAGCTTCAAGAACCACTTTTAAATTTCAGCTTTATTAGTCTGAACCTGTGTGCTGTTCCTCTGAACCAGGAAGGCTGCCCCTTTACAACCAGCAACACTCTAAGCATCACTGTCACCACATCACTCCCCAGTTGCTTCCCTGGAGCTATTCTACAACTCTGGATTTTACAACTCTGTCATCAGGTATGAGCACTACCTAGCACACTTATTTTGTATGCACACACATTGCATCTGGGGGTTCAGTCACTGCTCAGCTAATTGACTACTTGCTAAATTACAACCCCATTCAAGACAGTATTTTCTAAATGGATGAAAGTGCAGAGCATCTCCATAGCTACTAATAAGGTTGTCAGAATCTTTAATCAGAGCGGTGTAAGCAACACCAAGTGATGAAAGACTTTAGCCAAGTGCTCTACCAATATAGCCAACCGCTATGAAAATACAGGTATTTTAACAAGTATATTTACAATAAGTTCTGAAGCCAGAAAAGTTAATTATCTAGTCAGACCTCTGATCTACCACAGATCCTTATGTGTGATTCAAGTATCTCAGTATCAACATCAGTCATTTGTGTTTCTGGAAACATTTGGTGTCTCTAGAGTGCTCACATGAAAGTTAGGAGCTTCACTTATTTCCCTGATGGAGCATCGAATTACCCACCAACCCATGGAAGATTTGTGCTTCATTTTTCATTTTAATTGATAGTTTTACCTTCCAGGCCTCCGTTCTTTTTCTGGTTTTCTTCACTAGATAAGAGAGTTCTTTCATAACACTTTTTTCCCATAAATATTTTCATAAATCTAATAAGTTCATTTCTCAACCTTTTTTTCCCCTCCACCAGATAGGTTACAACAAAGTCTCCTGCTGTTTAGTCTTTGGAATAACTTCCACAGCCCCCTTCTTCACCCTGCAGCTCTTCCAACATCCTTTAAAGGATACTGACACCAAAACATCACCCAGTGCCCATGCAATGTGACATGCAGAGGTAAAACCTTATTCATCCTACAGTTCTGAGGCATGTTACAGATACAATAGAGAGATAGGGCCAGATTGCCTGTAAAGCACAGTGTGTCTTTTCAGAGACATCTCAGCTTAAAAGCAAGGCTCAAGCTATCAAAATCCCAAAGCCTTCAGTTCTTCCACTTATGCCAAGCAGTGATTCATCTCCAAAACCTTCTGCATTGTCTTCTCCTCTGCTCCAGAGCACACCAGATTGTTAACCTCATGCTCTGGGAGAGATGAAAGGTCTCCACTGGAAGTAATTTGCCCTGTCCTGCATCCACTCCCATTGTGTATGTCCCTACTCATCCTAAAAAGTGTGATAGCTACCTCAAATTTTGTCATGGTGATGAAGTGTGCTTTGTGACTTCAAAATACAGTATTAAGCTGTAAGCATTGTGTCTGTACTCTGCAGCACAGACATTTCAAAATGTGGGGGAAACCCTGTAAATCAAGCCTGTGTTATTTTAACAGACTTCCCTTGCTAGCTGCAGTCTCTGCAGATTTATAAACCAATTTGGCAGCATGCTACACACCAGTAATTACCAGAGCAGGAAATGCTCAATAATACAGAAATAATTCACTGTCATTACAGGTACATAGTTTCATGTGAAGATAGAGATATTTCTTTTTACCTTTTTCTTAATATAGCAAACAGGAAAACAAGAAACCTTCACCCTAAACAAAAGAAGTGCATGAAACTCTCCCCACAGTGAAGCCCAAAAAGGCCTAATAAAACTGTTTAGAGACAGAGTTTTAAGCCTTTAAACAGCAAAGGTATTTATTGTCAGCGCTGGGAAGCCCCCGGTTCGCACCGGACAAAGAGCTTCGAATCAACAGTGCAAAATGATCCATTTTATNCAGTACACCACAAAGCTGACAAATGCCACCACGGAACCTTCAAAGCACCTTTTGGGAGCAGCTATCAGACTTGTCCAGGCTTTCAGTCCTGGAATAATGGGGAATTCTGCAAAACAGATACCTTGCCTATAGGGACCAAAGAGATATAAGGGCCAAATACAGCCCTGTAACAGAACAACAGCAATGCTCTTGCCCTTACAACACCACAGGTTTTATTTTTAGTTTTTAAACAAAGCATCTAATTCATTGCAAACTTCGTATAAAATGATCACTCAAACACACAATTATCACAACCACTTTATGGAATTCTGTAGTTTATATAGCATTTTTAATTAGTATAAGAAAGGCTCAAATTTGATCTAAGAAGTGACAGTTGGACAAAATCTCCTAAGAAACAAGACTTCTCAAGCACTGAATTTTTATCAAGGCTTTCCCATCTGTAAAAACAGTGCAGAAGTGAAAATACATGATAAGAAGTTTTACCAGGTTGAAACCATGGAGGCCGCAGAAGATGATACACTGTTTGTAGCAGGAAGATCATAATGTATCTCTATTTAGCATATGCATGTGTGCCTATTTGCTCTAGATGCATGCATAATCAGCCCTAGTATAAATTAGAAATCATATGAAGGATTAAACATCAATTGCCTGTCCTCCTACACTTCCCATCCCTCTGCCAGGTCCTGAGAAAAACAGAAGGCACAGTAGCAATGGTTGGAAACAGACTCTGAAATTGGAATAAGAGAGGAAAATAACAATTTTCTTTTTGTAGCAGAACCTAGAAAAACCACATTAATGTTTTGCTGTCAACAAACACCACTATATTCTGAAATTAGGAAACTCTGGTGGTTTTAACAGGATTTAAAAGATGCAGCAAAACTAAGGATTATCAAAACTTGAAAATGCAACAATTGTATTTGACAATGGAAGTTAGTGTTACACAAATAATTAGTTTAATATTACTCAAGCATCCCACATATTATAACTATTTTTCAGTGACTCAGAGTTTCACAGAATCTCTAAGTGTAATCTTTTGCTAGCTTAACCATCTGGGAGTTCACAGACAGCACTTAATCTTACTGGCTTTTTTCCAAGAGACTTACGGTATGTCTGTGGCATGTCTTTCTTTTAACAACCAAATGAGAGGGTTATTTTATTTTTGATTGTGGCTTAAAATAGCCTACTATCAAAATAATATTAGGCAGATCAGGTCTCCAAAGAGCAATATTATCTTTTATAAGACTAGCTGACAAAGCTGAAACTTTGCCCAATGCTTTCACTCAGGTATGCAGAAAATTCTTCAGCAACAAATGCAGAAAACTTCTAACTGCATGCAGATAAATCATAAAAACCAATCTGCTGGTAGAACATAGGGAATGCCATCAAACAAGGAGAGCAGCAGTTGGTGAGACAATGCGAGAAAAGGCAGACTAAGAATGAAAGGAGGCATAGGAGGAGAGCAGAGTATAAATACAAGCCAGGCCATAAAGCCATCACATGTATCTAGGGATATCCTTACCATTATGCACATGTGTATCTCTACCATTATCCATTAGCATATCCAGGACAGTTACAGCAAGTTTGATTTCACAGGTTCATCTTTTTAAAGCTTTTTCTTTGTTTTGTTTTGGTCTGGAGTTTGGGGGTTTTTGTTTTAAAATAACTCAAAAAGATCACGGCCAGGAAAATGATGGGAAGATATGAAAGACTTTTCCTGTTGCAAATAAGAGTGTTCCAATCCTTCACCAGCTGTCTGGAGGAAAGCGTCTGGGTGTAGAGTCACCCACACAATTCCTAAGATGGCACTACAGCTCTGGACAGAGTCTACTGTATTTAAAACATATTTAAGTTTGAAAATTCCTACAGCTCTGTCCTCCAGAGCATTTATTATAAAAATGTGTTATCCCTGCCCAGGGCAGGGGGGTTGAAACTACATGATCTAAGGTCCCTTCTGACACAAATCATTCTGTGATTCTATTCTGGCACAGCTTGATTTCAATTTTTTTGTACATTGGCAGTTAGTGTCTTGTGAAGACTTTGGCAAGGCTGATGGCTATTCTGAAGTTTCTAGAAGTGAGGGCAGAAAAGGAATGTGGGTCAAGGATAAGTGCAACACTTGAGTTGCATATAACACTTGGCTAGGGTTTCAGATCCCTACTAGTTTTGGGGATAGGGGGTTCTTGGTCTGCGGGCTGGACTTCGGCAACTAGACAAGGTCTGAGAAATCAAAGTCTGATGAAAACTTCCTCATCACAACACACTACAGACCAATGGACAACACAGCCACACTGGACATCACAAACTGCAAGCTAGCTGAGGAAAATGATATTGGTTCTTTTTAGCCAGAGCTCTTCTGTTTCATGCTGATTTGCCACACA
The DNA here is from genome assembly GCA_013396755.1 of Sclerurus mexicanus. Classification (NCBI taxonomy): domain Eukaryota; kingdom Metazoa; phylum Chordata; class Aves; order Passeriformes; family Furnariidae; genus Sclerurus; species Sclerurus mexicanus. Next base: position 1,213,692 of record VWZF01006637.1, read on the forward strand.
ACTAATTAAAAGGATTAATTATCAACATAATTCACAAAATATATCTATTACACTGCAAGATTAGTCCAGCTGAAAGGTAGAGCAATGTGGTTTTTTTATCTCAAACAGTACTTCAGTCAAGTGGTAGCACTCTTTGATAAAGATATAATTAGAAGTTTTCCGTTTCATTCAACTGTTGCAAAGAAACAGCAGGGGACTTCAAGTGAGCAATTTGATGGCAGGGGTCAAGGGAAAATAATAGGCAAAAGAAAACAAAATACTTTCGAGAACGCAACTGTCTCCCAGTATGGCAGCCTGCTGGGTACATTGAATAAGGCAAGGCTTTGTTACAGAGAAAGGTCATGGGTTTGTTTTTTTTTTTAAAAACCTATCTAAAATGGTTTTCCTCAAAACATCATCTAATACATCATTACCAACACACTCAGATGAAATCTATACTGTCAGCGGTGGTACATGTTCCTTAGCTGTTAACACAAGGCAAGGCAGCTGCTCGTATGTGAAACCCCTGTTTGTAACAAGGCAACACTAGCAATGGTCCTAGACTATTTGGACCCTTTGAAAAAATTCTTACTTTCAAATTTCTAGACCAAATTCCTATTCAGAGCTGGTCACGGGAAAACATTTTTTTAACTATGCTGTCAGACTACTCTGCCATTCAGTGGCTGCATTTCACTCTTCTGTAACAGGAACTGCACACATGAAACACGGAAGACAAGACGGATAGAAGTCATCTTTGTAGTCCCACCGCCCCCTTCATCTCCTTCTTCTGAAGGAGATCCAAAGTTATCCTACACAGCACGTGGAGAAACTGTGACGAGTCAAAGCTTTCCATAGCAAATCCTTCTTCCCATCAGCTGCTAAACACCACAGACAGGTCTAGTCCACTACTCCATGTCCATGCTATCACTGTACACAAAAAGTGACATCCCTTTTGCAAAATGAAAGCTTTTGTAGCTCTGCATTTCCCATTGCTGCAGGGCAGCAGAGCGCCACGTGAACAGACACAGGCAATAGGGAGGACCTTTACTACAACCCATCCAATCAAGTCCTGTGAAAAGGGCATGCACAGCTTACACAACTACCTGGAAGTATATTATTTCTTATACCTTAAGTATTCGTTCTGAATTCATGTTGTTTCCTAAAACAACAAGTTGGAACTCAGTCATCTTCACTTTTGAGCTTGCAACCACACTTCCTCCCATATCCCCATAGATTTGCTTTTTACATAGCTGAACTTACATACTTTACCAGGTTTACTTTGCTGACAAATATTGCATAAGCTCTTATCTGCAGATATGCATAATGCAATTTTCACTAGTGCAAAGCAGAGTAATAGCTGAAGATATTCTAGTAGCAGTGTTCCCAAAAAAGCTTACTTCATGCCTCATATATGAAACTCCCCCATCTCTTTCTACACATTCCAAACATCCTTTTAATTTTGATGAAGATAATCTCTCCTGCAAAATGCTATGAGAGCTCCATAGCTGACTTACGCCCCTCACTGTGCTATGTGACACACTATTGCAAGAGCCAAGTGCCTTTCTTTGCATAGAGAACAAATCCCACCTGTTCCAATTCCTTGAGAGTATGACTGCCTCAACTGTATATATTTTAATTCCTTCAGGTCTTGTTAAAGCCCTGAAATGAGGAACAATTTCCAAACTCCATTCCTATTTTCCAAGTCAACACCACCTTGCCATTCCTCCAGACTGAGCTATTTTTTCAATGATTTTTTTATGACTAATCCATTCACTAGTCATAGATCTTTTGTGCCTTATAACCTGCCTATGACAATGTTTGATTGTTTACTGTAGCAGTACATCCACTTGATTTTTGTGAAGTCTTTTCCAAACAGTATTCTTGCAACACTAAGGAAAGCAGTATAGAGCCTCAAAGGTCTGTGATGCTATTGAATAGCTGGAACTCTACAGGAGATCCAGAAAGAGAAAAAAAAAAAAAAAGAATAGGTATATGGATATATTTCTTCTGCCTTTTTGTTTCAGAAAAATGAGTTAAAATATTACACAGAAACTGAAAGACAAGGAATAAGATGTCGTACGATGCCAATGCCCAGTAGTAATTATTTTTCTTCTTGGTGAGGTAGCTTACCTCAATTCTCAGCTGAAGAAAAGCTCTTACTTTGGAATACCATAAAATAAACACATCAACCTGAACAAAAAAACTTGCCTTCTGTAGCACTTAAATATAGACTCCTAAAATGAAAATACTTCCCACTCTTAAAAGGTTTTGTTCTAAAAGCATTTTCTCCCCATGCAGAAAAGCTACACATCACTTTTTGGTATAGTTTGTACTGACACTTTAAATTTCTATTCCAGTCTTCATGGAAGGGCCTTCTCCCCTATTTTGACATTTCCTCTGTGTACTGGCTTTGCCTGGAATAGAGTTAAATTTCCTCATGGTAGTTTGTACAGAGGTATGTTTTGTATTTGTACTGAAAATAGGATTTACAATATAGAGATGTTTTCATTAGTGCAGAGTAGGGCTTACATTACATCAGGGCAACTTTTCTGCTTTTTCACCCCACCCCACCAGCAAATGGGCTGGGTGGGCAGAGAGAGTTCAGAGGGGGCAGAACCAGGACAACTGACCCCAACAGATCCAAGGGGTATTCCATGCTATACAGCATCATGCTAAGCAATAAACGCTGGGGAAAAGAAGAAGGGCAGGGATGTTTGGAGTGATGGTGCTTGTCTTCCCAAGTAGCTGTTATGCAGGATGGAACCTTGCTTTCCTGGGGATAGCTGAACACTTGTCTGCCCGTGGGAGTGGTGAATGAATACCTTGCTTTGCTTGTGTGCACAGTTTTTGTTTACCTATTAAGGAGTCTTTATCTCAAACCATGAGTTTTCTTGCTTTTACCTTTCTGATTCTCTCCCCCATCCCATTGTGGGAAGTGAGTGAAAATCTGTTGGTGCTTAGTTTCTAGCTGGGGTTAAACTACAATACTCTGGATTATCATTCTAAAAAACAACAACAATAACACACAACTTCAGAAGAATTTTCTCAGCAGCTCAGTTTGTGCCCCACTAATTGCACGGCTTTCTGCTGCACAGGCAAGTCCAGGTATTCCAGGTGGAAGTGTGAGAAATGTCAGGTTAATTCAACCATGGCAGAGCAATCCCTTTAATGCCCAGTAGAAACCTCTGCCATGCAGCAAACATGAAAGTTTCTCTTTGCTTCATTTTCAAGAAGAAAAGGAGGAGGGGGAGATTCTAGGTTTTCATGATACCTGTCTCTAACTTTAAATACCTTTAGATCCTAGGTCTCAGCACTTCATGAAACAAAAGACCCTGACTTAAAGTTGTAAAAGATTTCTTTGGTATGTTCTCATGCAATTAATTCTGCCCACATACTCTAAGTTACACAGAGAAGAATTATCTTTACCACCGTTTACAGCCTCTCATTTTCTGTCATAGGGGCTTCTAGTCCTGTTAAACTTTTCTCTCGATACAAAAATATTTAGCCTGCCTTCAGTGTGCTCTCTCCTGGTTTGTAGGCTTCATTTTTCTCTTCATCTTTCAACTCCTCTGTTTCCTACTTGTTTTTTTCCACAGTCATTATTCCTCTTTAGCTCTGCCAATAATTAAGGGTGAGCACAGTCTCAACAGTGTAGACTTTACAGAGACAATCTATATTCTGCTATCACATCCCACTTCAATTGTATGTTAACACTTTCTTTGGCTTTTTGCTTAGTGGAGCAATCATTTTGGCATGCTTTCCAAAGGGATATGAGAGGGGTAACTGCAATTTCAAAATCCATACCTGTGCAACATTACTTCAAATTATCCTTGCCAAACACCACTCCCTTTCTCCAAGAGTAAATCCATCTATTTACTCATCTCATGTTCCCAAGATCTCCAGGGAGTATGATACAATTTTAAACAGAAAGGAAGAACAGAAAATCGCTCTTTGATTATTTGATAGTGGGAGGAGCTTTGAGGTTTTTTTCTTGCTGTTGTGTTAAAGACCTAGTTAATTATTTGATATCCTAAAGAGGTTTTCTAGCCTTAGAGAAAGCTGTGAGGGAGGATGGCAGATAAATCATATACCAAACCATCAGGATTATAAACAAGTGCAAGAGAGGCAGTGTGCCTTACACCTTAATAAAACAAACTGATAGTTTTTATTTGTAAACAAGGCACTCCCACACAACCTCTCAAAGCACCAGCTGACTAAACCTATAAAATTATAGGATTAGTATTGCAACATTTCATTGCTACAGCATTGTCTCTCCCAAGCATTTGAACTACTGTGACAGGATCAACACCTGAGGCCAACTTGACACAGGAGACAAAAGTAAATAATACTCCTTTTCAGCGAATTTGCTCCCTCGGGAACTGAATCAAGCAGCTTGGCCAGGCACCCTTCCAGCAGTGTCCATGCATTCACCCCCTTCCCTGGGACTCAGGGGGCAGCTGCCATCCAGACCTTCCTGCCCCCGTCCCCGATGTCACCACCATCACATTAGCAGGAAAGGGTGCAAGAGGAAGGGGAACCTGAGAGGAAGTTAAGGAAAAGCCTCAATTCACACCGTTTCTTTAAGTTGCAGTACCTCAAATTTGCTACTTGAACAAAAAAGCAACAAACTCAGTCCTCTGACCTCATCTGTCTCCAAAGCTCTTCACTACAAAGAGTTCAGGCAGCATTTGACTCCAGGACAGGCCACACTGATTTCCAATTTCTCCAGCGAACAGACAAGACACAAACAAGGTATTTTCCTGCCTTCTCCCTCCCTTCCCCTGGAAATAGAAAACAGGCTGAGCTGGTGAGAGCAACGCCTCCTTCTCCCCAAACAGTGACCGCGGGAGAGCAGCGAAGCTGCGTGCACAACTAGTGTGCTCAGGTTGCCTTTCACACAAGAGGACGCTGCCCTGTGCCCCCACAGCGGCGTGCTGTCTGTGCTCACACACACAGCACAGCCTGCCGTGCTCCATGATTGTCACTGAGGGTCCTGCCACCGAACAGTTCGCACCAGCACTCCCACACAAGTCCACACTCTCATTCCCTTAGCACTACAAGGAAAAACACGTGCCTTAATGGGGAAGAAAGTTCCCAGATCATTCATTTCAGGTAGAAGTCAGAGCTGTTATTAGAGACAGCTCTGTCCTCGGTCTGTATTAAACCAACCACACCACCAGTCCCAGCAGCAGCCGCCACATATCAGCAAATAACACAATCCCAATGTAAACCTCTGGGCCTGCAAAGCCCTGAAGAGCAATCCCAAGTGCGCGTAAATCGTTCCATGCCATGTTTATACACACACCTAGGCACCTCAAAGGATTATGCTCATTTTGTTTTTCCATTTACATGCTCTTGTTTTCAGATTTCTAAATTATGCTATGCATCAAAAACTAGAAACTCACTGCTGCCTACATGAGTTTCTTCTCTTGATTCCAATGCTTTTTCAAAGACAGATGAACCAAGTACCAGAATAATTCCCTGTCCCCTCTACGAAAGCACTTCACAGTACAAACTTGCAATTTAGGAACCAGACACTTTTCTGAAACGAAGTAAGAATGGAATTAGAGCTAATCCCATTAGCCTATAACTTTTTTTCCCCTCTAAAAGTAAGATTAAAGGCAGAGATGGGGAACTTCCCACATTCCCACACACCAGCTGCATTCTTCCAGACTCAGCTTGCTGAACAGCTAATAGAATTACCATCCACAGAACTAGGATTTTCAGGGATTACTCTGGAGAGGTTGCCAAAGGAACCAACCACACTGTAATTCCCAGTTTCTCACTTCCAGAGAGGGACAGAAACCTTAAAATGACATTGAGGAGTATGCCAGAGGGAACTCCAGCCTGAAGAAGTTGCCATCTAGATTTTGCAAGGGCTGTGGAGACACTGATCTTTATTCAAATTTATTGAGAAGAATAAAGAAATTAACCGAAAGCTCAGGACTAGAGATGTGATTAATGAGAGGGTGACAAGGTAAGGGAGAGGGAATCACCCTCCAAGTCTGATGCTGATATACCTTTCTTTAAAGACATCAGTCTTTAAAGTACATTTTAATGTCTTAACAATTCCTTCATGAAAATAGCTGAAAAATTATTATTTTTTGTTCAAAGGGAAGAAAACTTTCTATTTACGTTCTGCCAAATGTAAATCACTCATGTCAAACCAAGCATACATAAAACTTTGATCTCTGTCATGATATAAGCAGCAATAATCACTGAGGTTAGCTTTATGATCAGTATTTGCCATTTTGAAATGCCTAACCAAATAACAAAACCTAAAGGCACATTCTGCCCCCATGGCACCACACATACAACACAGGTTTCGCTGTGTAGCTTTAAAAGTTTCTAAAGGATAAACATTGCAGTTTGAACTTAGATCAAATCCTTGGAAAGGAAGGAAAAAAAGAAAACTTTTTTTTTTTCAGTCAAGACAGCTACAAATAAGTTCAGCAAAGAGGAACAAAAGCTAGTTCAGATAAATCTAATTTCAATTCCAAAATTTAGCATTCATTCCTAAAACAAAGATCCTTAATATAAATTCTGAAGAAAAAGCACTTTCTTCAAAATGCTGTTTTAAAAACCACTTATAACCAGCAATTTAAGGAACCTAGTTTTACTGCACAGGCTTCTACAAAGCATCACATACCGCTGAACAAATGAAAAACCCAAGACCCTCACTCAGCCTGCCAAGGCATGGAGCCACTAGAATTAACAGTGAAGGAGAAGCAATGGGACAGAGGAAGAGGCACTGAGCTTCCCCCATAGCCACTGAAACCAAGAGAAATGTGACCCTTCACACTCTTGGGTACGAGCACAACTGTTCAGCTGCTTCCTGAGCCTTATCAGCAGGGCAGGAACATGAATTTTATACAGTAGTTCCTACCTTTGAAACTGATCATTCAGTACAAGACTGAACTCACTGGAGAGGATCCTACTCTCAGTTACAATGTTTGGGTCCTGAAGCAATTTAAGGAGAGCTCTTTCCAACCAGAAGGTAAAGGAAAGTTTGTATTCCACTATTAAGTTTCACAGCTTCTGGCTCTCTCCTCCTCATAGACAAGCAGCACAGATTACGAATCAAAAAGCAAGAAGTCCACAACTAATGATAAAATAGCAATTTCCTTCAAGATAGAAGGGAAAAAGAAAAGAACAATATTTAATAGTAATAACAACAATAATTAAAACAAAATATCAGTGGCACTTTTGGCAACTTCTTTTTCCATCACTAACCCTCCTTTCCTTCAAACTGTTTCAAAACTTAACAGAATGTACCTGAAATTGAAGTAGCAATGCCTATGATATTTTCGTAGCCTTTCAAGAGCTGTGTCTTTAAATATCACACTGGAACAAAAGGACAAAACCCTTACCCAGGTAGCTCATCATAGAAAGCATTCTGGTTTACCCCAGGGAAAAGATACCAAGTTTTTCATGGCTGGGTAACAGGCTGAAACTGCTGTTTTGGAAAGAACTGAGGGGTAAGAACACAGATCATGTCTGTCCACATGGTGACCTGCTGCATCTCTGGTGAAGTGCAAGATAACACTTTTTTTTCCTCCTTGCAAGACTTCTGCACAACATGGACCACTTTTCAAGTTGTAAGAGCTGGAGATGTATCCTTAATCTCACCTCCAGCATAAGACTCCAGCAAGGACCAGACTGTCAGTTCTGACTGACAGGTATTTTACAGCATTACAAATGTGCACTATGCATCATCTGTTTCTGAGGAGGTCTCTAACACATACCTAAAGACAGACAAATCACACTTGGCCTGAACGAATCAATGGTGGTAAGGGAGGAAAAAAAAAAAAAGATCTGTTGAAGAACTTGGCTGGAGCTGGATCTCTTTTGTCTCTCTGCAGGGAGTTTGGAAAGCAGAAATTATCATAACAGGACATGAAGGACAGAGGAACAAATCAGAGAAATCCAGAAGAGCTCACTGAGGAGCTGGGGCAGAGAGGAGGAAAGAACTCACCTCTTGTCTTTACCTTTACACAATGGGGTAGATACACAGGACAGCACAAAGACACTGAGCTATGGGACCAGCAGATTAAATCAAAGAAGAAATTAACTGCAAAGACTCTGGAAACAGAGCTATGCCTATGAAAGGACAATCTCACAGACCTCTAATGCCAGTCCAAGGACACTGCTGCAGGATTTCTGAAGCAGTGGTATGCTGGACATCAGATGCAATCAAAGCTAATCTGTTTCTTCCTTATTGTACAAACATGCACAATATCACCAGGGAAAGCATGAAAGCAATGGCACATGGTCTCTTGCTCTTCCCCCTGCTCCCTCCCTGAAGTGAGGCAAAGCTGACCACCTCAGACCATGGTTTCAGTGTCATTACCACTGCCTGCAAAAGAGCCTGAGTGGCATCAAAAACAATCAGCCAAGACAGACTACACCTTATGGTAGCACTTCTCAAAGAAGAAAGAGGGAAAGGAAAAAAAAAAAAAAAAAGAGTTTGGAAATAGTTATTCACCTTTATGCCACAGTCACCACCACACCACCAGGACCTTGGACCTACTTTCACAAGAAGACCCTTTCACAGGATCTGACATCGATCATAGAACTAAAGACAACCTGGCATTATGACAAGTGAAAGCGATGGACAGACAGTTCTCCCCACATCAGATGAGAGGGTGACATGATGCTGCTCTTTTCTTTCTGAGGACCAGATCCATTTGACTCTCCTGCTCATCTTGGGGATGAAAACCATTTATGAGAAGGTGCATTTAGGTGTGCATTTAGGCTAGACAGGTTCTCTGAGGACACAGCACTGCCCATACCCCTGTACCTCCAGCAGCTCTGGACTCCCTCAGCAGATTCTCTTCCCCTTAAGCCTGCATTAAATACAGATCCCAAACAATGAGCAAAGCTCTTGATTTGCCACCCTGCTTCATGCCAGAAATTTGCCTGCCCGCCACATCACACTAATAACTCTTCTCAATTTAGTTTCTTTTTTTAAACCAGCATGAGTGCTGACTCACATGCAGGGTCTGTATTTTGGCATTTCCCAATTATGCATTGCCCACATCCCCTCCTGCACTTGCTAACGTTAACTGCCTCAGCTTGATGTTATTTTTCTCCTTCCCTGTCTCAGACTTCAGCAATTAAACTATGCTGTGATCAAGAACTAGAGACATCCCTTTGCCTGGCTTTACCCTAGCACAGCTTCCCTCTAAAGAAATACTGGATGCAGTATTTGGAGAAAGTTAAACTCTGCAAACACTTGCCTAGAATACAGTACTGGGAGGAGGAATCACACCTGCCTACAGCCATTTTACAAGCTTCACCTATTGAACAGCTCATGCAGCATCAACTAATTAGTACCCTGCCACTTATAACCACAAGCACAGCTGGCAGCATCTACCAGACAGCAAGTGCACTGCTGGATGGGGGAGATAGTGGAGAAGCCAGCCAAATGGCTTCAGTGGACCTGCTGGCCACCTCCTACCTGCTTGAATTTCTGTAATTACCATGCAATAAAACTTCCACTTGAATTTGGGGGGGACGGAGGGGCTCAACACAAGTTGGAATTTCTCTCACCAGGTCTGCTAACTGTTTTGCACCCGAAGCATTTGAAACTATGATCTACCTGACCTATGATCAGGAAACCACTCTGCATAATATTGTGTATTGTAGCTGGCCATCCAAAATATATACCCTACCAAGTAAACGTGAATGGTCAAATGGGAAGCAAGTCTTACAAGTTACCTTTCTCTTTCTGTTCAACAAGAAAGAATTAAACATTCATTAGACGGAGACAACAAAAGACACAGTTAATACTAAGGTGCTGCTGCCTCTTAGTAGGACCTCTTGCATTTTAGAGCAGCAAGTTCAAGAAGAACAGAAATTCAAAAGGATACAGATTAAGATCAAGGTTAGAAGTGATCCAAGAGCCTCTATATTTCTCATAAATACTGCTCCAGCACAGATATGGCAGCTACACCAGCCCCATGCCACAGCAAAGTTGCTATGTCTGCCCTGCCCAAATCACCTCCCTGCACTCACTAACAGCACTGCCCCATTTCAAGTCTTTGGATTCAGCTAACATAGCTGTCTTAACCCAATCCTTAACCCCACAAACCATATTTCTTTCTCAAGCAGCGCACAGATCCCATCACAGGAATGACCTCTGCTTTGCAGCACTGCTTCCTTGCAAGGCTGAGCTGAGCATGTTTCATTTGATCACATTCACAAGCTCAAAGCAGTTCACCCTAAGGGGCACAGCCCTGTCAAATTACTTTATGCCATATGATAACTGTGCCAGCCATTCCCACTTAAACCTTTCCCAAGTGATGCATCTGCAGCCAAGACAAATGAACAAAGCTGTTGTGTTTGCAGGTAACATCTGCCAACTGCCACCTGTGCCAAGGCAGAAGGGGCCAAAGGAAGGCTACCTGGGAGGACACAAATCACCCTGTGGTTTCAGAAGCTGGGACTATGCTCAAGCAAGCCTTTCAGAAACAAGTGAGACAGCACATGCCTTAAGCCTCTGAGGGGACTAGCAATATGGGATAGCTTAGAGGAATGAATTTCATACTTGTCTCATTAAGAATCATGTTTGTGCAACTTAGGCAACATTAAAAATACTTGAGCACATGAGTTATCTTTTTTTTTCCTTATTTCTTAGAACAAGAGTAAAAGGAGAAAAATAAAAAAGAGACCACGTAGGAAAAGCCAAGCACACAATGGCAGGAAAAATAACTGTCATCAAAACACAAAACCTAAAATTCAGGACTCATTCTCCACATCTCTATCAAATCTCTCACCAAAACTTATCCTCACTGCTGCCTTTTCTTCACCTGAAGGAACCAGTACATTTACTCATGTACATTTTCCTCCAAGGTTATTCTGAAATTATTATTTTCAATGCACTTGGCAGATTAGAGGCATTACATAAATATTAGATGCTATAGCATAAACTCTTACACAGGGAAAGTGATTTCTGAAGCTCTTAAAACTATTATTATGCATAGAAGAATAATTTATACACAGGAAGAGTTGTCTTTAGGTACATGTATGGGACTTCAGTTTTTAGCTCATTCATCAGGTCCTACTCAGTCTTATGTTCTGAACTACAAAAAGAATAAAGGAATGTAATTTTATCCAGAAAAAGACAATCACAAATAATTTTTAAAAAGTTTTAAAAGAAAAGCAACTAATTATTTCTGTGTACTTAACCTGAGACAGCCAAACAGAACTAGATAAAAAAAGGTATTCCTTTTCCCAGCAGTATCATCCTCCTGAAATTTGTACCAAATAGAATGTGTCTACTGATGGTGTATGAGTCATGCTCCCAGCCGAGGGTAAGAAGGACTAGATCCCAGAATTGACACTGTGACTTTCAATTCACTGGAGCAGGACTGTGGTGTTATCTCCTGTTAACAAAAGGCAATGGGGATTAGAATAAGTGATCAGTATTTGCAAGCCCTATGCTATGCTCCGACATCAAATATTGTTCAACTCAGGACAAGCAATTTCTGTGCTTTGGTTTACCTCATCTCACAGAGGTGTTAAGCTTTCACCTGCTTCAGATTGTTATTACAATGCTTAACATTTATATAAATAGCTTAGTCTAGACAGAACATGAAAGGTACTTCAGGTGGAAAAATAGTCCTGTATTATCTTAATTCACCAAAATATTTATAATCACTGAGAAAGACTGGAAATTATTTTAATAAAAACCTCCAGTCAATTCTCACATACATTCATTTCCTACAAGCTAAGAAACACAGCATGAGAAAACATGATGCAACAACATCTGCCTTAAAAAACAACCAGTACTCAGAGTAGAAGAAAATCCCTAAATTACCCCTCTCCTTTTGATTTTGAACTGTAACAACTTGTCACTGCCATGATGCTGTAAAAGGACATAGTCATAATACTTCACCTACAACTCTGCATTCCTTATGGGTCAGTAGCCACCATACCACTTAGAAAATGTAATTTCTACTGCAGGCCTGCAGAGCAAAGAAACCACAGTATCTCCGAAATGTAACATTACGGAAAAAGAGCCCGGACTTTGTCTCATCAAACAAAAGGCAGTGCTGTGATAATAAATTGACTTTGTAAGCCAAGAAACACACACACCAGTAAAGTCAACTTTCTGGAAATCTATTTTAACTTGGAACTGCAGATATCTAAAGTTTCATTTAGAATTTTTTTTTTAAAAGGAATTAAAAAAGGCAGGCAAAAGTGTCCCTTGCATATGGTCACAGAGAACATACAATTAACCTTTTCCCCTGTCCCTAAAGTGTATTTAATAGTACTTTTTTTGTTCTCCAAAGAGATGGGAGAAAAGCAAGAGCAAAGAGAGGAACGCATGTGACACAGGAGCAGCTTATGATCCAATCCCCAGAATTCATACAGTTTAGGAAAGCGATTATAGCACTGAATTCTGAACTACCAGAAAGACGCATTCAAAATAGATGGAAAATTACTAATCTTATTTTTCTACCACAAAATACTACTCAGTTGCAGTTTCTCTGCAACTCCACCAGCATGAGCAGCAGGCTAGTTCTTTGTCATTTGCAAAATTAGCACCTATTTTATCATGCCATATGTAGTCAAGGGAATTCAACCTGGAGAGGAAAACTCTGCTACATCCTGTTCATCCTCTACCTTCACAGAGCAAACAGGATAAAGCAGAAGAGATAAACGTGAAAAATAATGTTCTGGGTGAGTTTGGATGCAGTGAATACCATCTGAGTCATTTCACGTTACATGTTCTACGCTACTGCCTCTACTTCACCAGTTACTTTCAGAATTTAACACTGGGGCTGAGGGCAGACTAACATTAGCAGCTCTGCAGAGAAGTGATCATAACACGCTGAAAACAGCATACCAAACAAGAAATTTCCCTCCCAGTAACAGGGCAATCCAAGAAGGAGCTCAGAAATCAGCTTGCTGCTCAGACAGGGAAAGGTCTAGAAGAGCCTGGTGGCCTCAGGAGCGCAGCTGCTCCTGGAGGGAAGGGAAGGCAACAAGTAAATAAAATGTCAGGCAGGATCCCTCCCATCCCCCCTTACTCAAATAAATCACTTAACTTTTCAGAGAGCAGCAAATCGCCTCACTCCTCTGGATTAAAGGCAGACTTAAATGAATGTTTGTTAACAGACTACCTTCTCCCTGGATCATTCCTGATGCACATCGGCTAACCACATGCAAAAAACTATGTTAAGGATGCCCTTGATTAAAAGGAAAAGTTTATTTCTAAATAAAATTGTATCTTTAAAGACAATTTAAAAGCTTACTGGATGTGGGATACAATATTCATTTTGCTTCTATGTTTGATGACCATTAGACAAGTGTCTGTGGTATAATATCTCTTTGAAACATCTATTGGCCTTTTGCCATCCTGTAGTATGAAGTGAAATGAAATTGAAGGTCTCAGGTCTGCCACTTGCAGAAGAGACAGCAGGACAGTCATTTCAGAAGACAATTTTCAGGCTGTTTACTGACTAAGGAAAGCTGAGTCCCTATGGAATTTCCACTGAAATTTCAGGAAGCAATGATGTTTTATTCCAGCACCAAGTAAGTTTTGGAAGATTTCATTTGCCTGCCTACATGCTTTGCATAATGATCACCCTATTAAAGCTAATAATAAAAAATAAAGGCTAATTTGCATTTCAGAACATAATATCAGAGATATTAAGGTAATTTTAAAAATAGGTTAAAAAACATGACACATGAGCAATATTGCAAAAATATCCATTATGAAAAAAGTTCAGTAAAAAAGAAGCAAGAAAAAGGAGACAAGGAAAAGTGCTTGTTCCAGGGAACAAGTCAGATGAACAGGCGTATACTACACAGATCCTAGGGAGAAGAAACAGTCAACAGGGTCAGTTTCTTTGTCAATACATTGTTTAGTAAGAAATACTGATCCTCAGGAATCAAAGAAACAAGAGGAGTTCTCTGAAAAAAACAGTGTTTTGTACACTCGGACTGCTTCAGTCCTGCATGGGAACTAGGTCTAACCCCAAAATGCCTTCTCCAGCTTGGATGAAACACCAACATTATGACATCAAGGAGCTCCAGTATCATCTGTAAACTGACATGTTTTACAAATAAAACAAGCTCCCCCTTAACTTCAAGAACTAAAAATCCCTTTGTGTCTAGCTGCATTCCCACCAACAAAACACTGGAATCACTTTTCCTGGTTCACTAAAACATGAAAACATGGAAAAGGCAATAGTTCAGGGAAGCTGGACCTTGCCACACTGCAGGTATGGCACATCTTTTCTGATGTCTTCATACCAAAGCAAACTAGTAAAATATGAGTTGAATGGCTGATCTTTGTGTTATGTCACAAGCTGCTCATGAGGACACCAAACTTCCTCCTAACATTCTTGCAAGTTCTCACTTGCACTGTATCGAAAGGCAAACATTGCTCTGATAGTTTCCTTAATACAGACATGAACAAAATGCTAAATAATAGCTTGAAAGTACTTTATCCCCTGCTTTCCCCAAGCCAACAAACTTAGAACTTCACCTTCCTGGCATTTTTTCCCATTTCTTTTCTCTATATAACTCAACTGTGTTCCAAAAGAAAAACATAGTTTCAATGTATACCTCCCAGAAAATCTTGAAATTATTTTCAAAAAGACTGATAATAGCTCAGTAGGAGTCAACAAAAAGTCATATTTGGCAAAATCTGAATTTGTCCATATTTTCTTCTTTATTCACTAATGCTCTGCCTTTGGAAGACAATGTGATTTTGGTGGCACTGCTTTCCTCTCAGCTACTGCACAGCGAGCATTTTGATATCTTCTGGTTACAATGAAACCCCATTTTGGACCATCATATATATGTTTTTGGGAAGAGCCTGGTAACACATTCACTAGTTCTCTCTCTCTGACAAGTAGGACCTTTCACTTAGCTCTGCTCAATCAACAGTAGAACCAGTAACTGCAGAGGAAAGGAATAAGTTAAAAAAAAACACACACATAAAACCCAAATAAACAAACAAAAAAAAAAACCAACCCTCCCCCCCAAAAAAAACCACCACCAAAGATAAAGCAAAAGGCCAACCTCTTTTCACATACATAACAATAGGAACTGAGAAAGCCAGTGTACGCCTCCCAGTTAAGCCAGCTGGTCAAAGCTCAAAAGGGAAGAACAAGTATATGGAAACAATCCTGGTATGTTGTTCTGGTTTCATGACCACCAGAGTAATTTACTTTATCTCCAAACACTCCCTCACATCAGGTTTTATCAACAGGGTCAACCTGCACTTTCACTTTCCATTACTCACATTTTTTTGCCCTACAGCCTTCAGGAAGTTCCTGGGCAGCAGTGGGATGTGTATACCTAGGAGCCAGAGAACCTCCTTTCCACTGGTTTTTAAGGGACTATTATAGCGGCAGAACAATTAGAGCTTACTTTACAATATCTAAAATTATAGTTTCTGGAGAATTTGCTCAGTAGCTTATTCAATTCTTTAATAATCTGAGGAGAACAATCCAATTTAAAATTCTTTAAATCTCTTATCTAATTTCAGCGTCCCCAGTGATAGAACAACTTTTTAAATAAAGCTAGTGATTGCTCATTAACAAAATGAAGCCTTCACTGTAAATTTTGTAATAGTTTTTTTGAGAATTCATGTATGCCTGAAGATACTATAGCAAAACAGCTTGTAGTCTGAAAGAGGTAGTTTAGTTTAACTTCTGTAATCTCTGAGTTGGTAGCAACACGGATGGCCAGACATGCTCAAGACTTAGAGACAGTAACAGAAAGAAACGAAATACTGAATCCTGCACCCAGTATCATCAAGGAAAACAATGTGTCTACCGATACAGGAATAAAGTGCAAGGACATGCCGTGCCTCCGCAGCTACTCCCACTGCCAGCCGGATGCATCCAAACGAACACTGCCTTTTGCCTGGCTGGCAAGGCTACAACCGGGTCCTGAACAGACACCCTCTAAAGCAAATACCATGGTATGACTGAGTCAGGGAAATAAATAACTGGGAAAGGCAGCCCAGCTTTGGAGTTGGCCAATGGATTTTTCTTTCAGTTTGGAGCTTATGTCCCTCAAGTGTCTCCCCAAACTGGAAAGCACTTGGGGAATATGTGACCAGTCACCACCAGCCAGTGCGACGGCTGCCAGGTCCACAGGAAGATGTCCCAAACTCCAGACGTTTCACCATTCCTGGGCAGCGGGAAGCATTTACGAACTCACAAACCAAATCGGGTTTCCTACCAAAAGCCCTTTTCGTTCCAGGGTCAAGGACCGAGACTACTGTTCCCCGGCGGGGACCCCATCCTCGGCCCCTGCACCCCCAGAGCCGTCACTACGAGTAGAAGAGCCCGCTGCTGCCCTTTGCCATCCTCTGCCCGTGCGGGTACTGGCGACTCCCGCGAGGACTTTCAAGGGCATCAGACCACGCGCATCTTCGGGCTCCCAGGAAGGCGCTTCCCAGGTGCAGCCCTGCAGCCGGGGCCGGACACACGGCGCCGCGGATGCGCCCACCCCGCGCTTCCCCCGCCCGCGGCGCCGCGCAGGCCCGGGGCTGCGCT